>JBAMJV010004505.1:0-155658 GCA_037951105.1 Echinarachnius parma
TAACAATTAGTAACCAAAACCTGCATAATAACACTACAAACTAATAGTTAGAACTCCACCATGCTCGAATGGTATAGAAAATTACAAACGACTAAGTAAAAAGCCTGTAATCATTCAAGAGCCATTAACACACAAGAGGGCGCTCTCTAAAAAAGCATTGTTTTTACCATTTTCATACAAAATTATACATGTGATGTTTTGTTGAAATAATTATTAAATAGAGAGATCATCAACAACTATTTAAAAACATCTTTTGACATTTTTTGAAAAAGTGTAAGCATTTTTTAAGTAAAAAAAAATCATCGAATATATCTGGGCCCCAGATTTATTACGATTGGTAGATTTATTGATATTTCAGCCGTTTCTTAACAGATTTTGACCAAATCAATTTATTTCATTTCATTTGATTTCGTCCCACAAAAAGGGGAAAATCAATTTGGCAAGTTGCTCTGACAATGGTTAAAAACATACATGATAACAAACATTTAAATTCACAAAACAATAAAATGTATGACTATACAGGGTGGCCCCCAAAAAACGGAACGGGGCACTTCCAAAAATACAGCAACACAATTATTATGTCGAACGGATAGGGTGTCCTTTCCAATGAAAAACGATACCAAGAACAGCCATTTTGGTTGAGTAGTTTTTGTTCTAGGGCGCTGTAAGTGACATGATGTCAGGTTCCGTTTTTTGTAAATTGTTACCATGTCGGGGTCAGTAAAACCGCACGCACCGCCTTTCATATCGTATAACACAGCGCGCCATTGACAGTGTGCACCCAGCCGTGTGCCGAGATAATGGGCATGGTATTACGGGCAGTGCTTGCGGTTTTACTGGCCCTGACTAGGTAAAAATTGACAAAAATTGGCACCTGACATGGTCTCACTCATAGTGTCCTAAAACAAAAACTACACGACCGAAATTACTGTTCTTGGTATCGTTTTTCATTGGAAAAGACACCCTATCTGATGGACATAAATAGTTTGGTACTATATTTTGGGAAGTGCCCCGTTCCGTTTTTTTGGGCCACCCTGTATAAATCAAATCTACCAATAAATACAAATACGAATACTACTAACAGTCAACCCCAAAACACAAATTTCATTAAATTATTATTGCACTGACACAAAGGGGTAACAAGATTAAAAAGAGGGAAGAATGATAGAAGAAGAATAAAGAAGAATGATAGAAGAAGAATGAAGATTACATCCTTTACAATAATAGTACTAAATAAATAGTACATAGTAATGCAGGGGAGCCTCCATACAATGAGCACTGACACAAAGATGTACCCAACACAGCAGGCAACCTCACAGAGGATCCACTGCAGTACCAATGCATCAAGTCTGCATAAAGTGAAATGTAAAAAAAAGAAGTTTATTCTGCCATTACAATTGTATGGTTTTTCAAATTGTACACTAAATATTTCATTCTCTCAAGCGCCCTGTATACCAAAACTGAACTACCCCTTTAATGTATGTTCTGTGTAGAAAGTATAGTTTTTAAAACATTATCCTCGATATTTGTTATTCGAACAGGGAAACGACCAGATAAAATCGAACTTTGACCAGTGACTGCACAAAATGTGTACGGTCTTTTATGATCTTGCCTAACAAAAACATCGCTTATAATACTTGTAAGTTCATAAAGGATCAGCATATTTATCATAATAATAATAATGATAATCGCTTCAATGAACAAACCCCGAACTTCCTCATACGTCACAACTGCTAATGTGAATTCAAAAGATCGGTATATTTCTAGAATAACACACACCCCGTACAGACAATAACTTCCCCCGTTGAAATCGAAACACAATAATGTAACGCACCCCATCACCCGTGTTTCGACGGGGATCACTTTGGCAAGACTTAGACATGTTAGATAAATGCGGATGCGTGAGAGCTGTTTTGAAGAGAGGATACGTGCTTCTTATTACATCAAAATACATAATGTAGTTGAACCATTGATGTGAACCATTCAAAAACCTGCATCAAATATGAAGATTCTGCAAAATCTAAAGGTACGTCGTCATATTATCAGCCTATAAATCGATTATATCATGATGGGATGCAAACAAGGTATTGTTTATGTTGCAGAAATTGATTTATACATTCAGATCAGTATTGGCATACAGATGGTGGTGAGGGTGGGGAGGGGGGGGGGGGGGGGGTGATTGGGAGGCTTGAAACAGTTGGGATGCTTGAAAAAGTCCCTTCAGTGGGAGGGGCCGAACCTCCTCCAAACATTGTACAGATTGAATTAATATTTTGTTAAAATAAACAAATTGCATACTGATTATGGAACTGTTTGAGTAGTTGATGGCTCACTTTAATTTTGTTTAAAGTTTCCATACAATTATTGTCTTAGCATTTAACAGAAGTTTACCAAGATGCCATGGTTTGATATATAATTTATTTTGCCATACATTACATCAAATGGCTTGTGATCTGTATGGTGGCCATAAAATATCCATTTATCATTCATTGTGAAATGTTCACACATATACTCGGTGGACATAATCAGATCATACCAATACACAATTTATCAACCATTCTACACTTTTTGCTCATGTCAACAAAGATACTTAATCCCTTTAAATATTAAACTAAAATATTTAAAATATAGAACACATAACGATGAGAGGGTCAAATTTAATCATTTGTCAATACAATAATGTTCTTATTTTTCATTACCTTAAAGTAATCCAAGATATGAGTATCAGTGTATCATTGTCCAAATCCACAAAAATGAATTAGACATCTAGTGGTTCCTTCATACAGTGCTCTACCCGTATGACCAACATGATCATGGAACAGGTTTTGTTTTTTCTTTCAAATTTCCCTTACGTTAAAAAGATATTTACGATTTAAGTGTGGGTAGTTACAACCGTGTACAATGGTGTACAAAGTCAGTGCAATGAGTAAGTAACTAATCACGTTGCCAGTGTGTTTATTACTCGGCCATATAACATCTATTTAACGTGACACTTTCAAACAACACTTCGAGGACATATGAAATCACAAAACTATACATTTTATCAACCAAGCATCACTTTTTGCACATGCCGACAAAATGACTAGATCCTTTTAAACTTAGTCTAGAGGTACGTTGAACTAAACACACACAAAAAAAGTAACTTCCCCCCTAAGCAAAATGGCGTAACTTTTTTACAAATATGGTTTGAGCAACATAACTTGGCAGGAATGTTTCTAAAATTATTGGCTAACGTCTCTGTGAAAATGAATGTGATCCGCCATGCCATGCATGAGTGAGCACACATTAAAGGGAAAATGTCACATGACATTTTTGTTAAAAAGTTATGTTATTCTAATCAGGAGGAGACTTACTTTTTTGTTGAGTTTATTCCAACAATACTGATCAATTAAACTCAACACAAAAATAAGTCCCCCTTAATCAAATAACATAACTTTTTAACGAAAAAGTTTTGAGCAAAATAACTCGGCAGGATTGTTCCTACATTTATTGACTAACTTATGTGTGAAAATGAAATTGGTCTGTCGAGTCATGGATGAGTGACCACAAATCAAAGGCAGAATTTTCATTTTTTGACTCTTGTGACTTTTGAAAAGTGACATTTTCCCTTTAATGTGTGCTCACTCATGCATGGTATGGCGGATCAAATTCATTTTCACAGAGACGTTAGCTAATAATTTTAGAAACATTCCTGCCAAGTTATGTTGCTCAAACCATATTTGTTAAAAAGCTACGCCATTTTGCTTAGGGGGGAAGTTACTTTTTTTGTTGTGTTTATAAACCTCATACCATTTTCAAGAGTAATATTTGAGACACAAAGCATTCATATGCTTTTTCCAAAAGTGATTTTTGAGACTTCAATAATAATTCAACATCACCGTAAAATTCATCTGAATGATGCGCGCAAATTACATTGACAATTACAAACCCCACTGTTTTGATAAAGTCCAGTAAAATACACATACATGCGAAGTGTTATCATTAACTGCTCACATTGATTTACAATTTACGTTGACTACAATCGAAAAGCGTTCCGGAACCCCATTAATACCTCCATAAGTGGGGAGGTATTTAAACAAAAAATACAAACCAATTTCAGTCTTTTACTACCATAAGCCAAACAACAAGAAACAAGACAAATGTGAAAGCTCCAAGTGATTAATTTTGTATTGGACAAGTTATTGTATCATAATACTATGCAGTATAGTTTTCTTCATGTTTTTATGTTTCATGTCTGGCAATGTTTGATTCATCGTAATACTTTAAAAGAAGTTGTCAATACGAAATGAAATGAAATGAAATGAAATGAAATGAAATGAAATGAAATGAAATGAAATGAAATGAAATGAATTGAAATTAAATGAAATGAAATGAAATTGATTTATTGTCAATAATAATCAGTTCAATATTTACAATGTACAATAGTCATAGTACAGATTAATGAAACATCTTGAATTAACAAATACAGAAAACGAATTGACAAAAGGGGCTAACAAAATAGCACAGTGCTAATCGAGGTTAATCCCGAAAATAGTGAATTACACAAACAAAATACATTTCAGCTGAACTAACTTATTTACACTATATACATACATTGAATTTGTATAAATTAAAAAAGATAATTAATATATATACATACTTATATATATATACAATATTTATAATAATAATAGAAAAGCAGATGAATAAATAAATGTATATTTATTTAATTATACGCGCTACAAATATACTGTTTTAGTGCTTGGCAAAAGCTTTTCCGCCTATTGTTTTCTCTTAAATTAATCGGTAGATATATAGGAATATGATATAGATTGTTTTCCAACGTTTGTTTTAATTTTAATAACGTTTATAGTACATTTCATTTTATTCCACGTTTCATACGGATGATCAATAAATGAGAAGTAATCAATGAATCTATGAGGTAGATATTTATCAAATCATGCATGAATACGCAAATCATATAACGGTATTGCTTAAAAATGTTTAACAGTTTGAATTCAAGAAATAGTGGACCTGATGGATTTCTATCATCTTTATACGCTAAGACCCGTGCGATTCATTTCTGAAGCATCAACACAGAATTCAAATTTGTTTTATTTGCTGCACCCCAAACCTCTAGACCATACGCTATATGTGGAAGAATGAATGCATTATAAAGCATAACCAACATTTTTCTCAAAAAAAAAATGTCTTATTCTATATCAAATTCCTATTTTTTACTGACTGTATTGCACACATTATTTATATGTCTTTTCCAAGTTAAATTTTTATTAATAATGATGCCAAGTAACGATGTTGAATCCACAGATTCTAGAATGTTTTCATTAATTAACAGCTAACCCGATACTACGAAATGTCTTCGTTTATTTTAAATTAGAATGTATTTAGTTTTGTTCACATTGATTGTCAATTTATTGGCATTGCATCATTTAATAATATCCTACATATTCATGCACACTTCTGTCAAATCAATGTGTCTTTCATCTGGAGTAAACGTATGGAAAAAATAATTAAAGTCATCTGCAAATAATCTAAAATTAAAATATTTTGACGAGTTAGGCAAATCATTAATATATATATAAGAAATAGAGTTGGTCCCAGAACAGACCACTGAGGAACACCACATGACAGTGATTCATTAACAGACTGTGCACCATCGTAATTAACAAACTGTTGTCTATTGGTCAAATAATCGATAAACCAATCAAGTAGCACACCTCCAATTCCGTAATGCTCTATTTTTTTTTTAAAAGAATAAAATGGTTAATGGTGTCAAATGCTTTGGCAAAATCAATAAATACACCAACTGTCATACGCCCTTCATCAGTATATTTTTAAATTTGATTAATCAGATTCATCAATGAGAGTTTAGTACTATAACCACGACTATAATATAAACAGAAGTTTACCAAGATGCCATAGTTAATCATTTGTATTACTCTGCCATAAAATACATACAATGACACGTGGTCTTTACAATACAAGACATTTTAGAAGGCAGTTTGAAGGAAGTAACTGAAATAAAATGAGTGCGAATTGATGCCGTCTTGTTTGTACAGGTTTGGCTGTATTGTTGTCTACACAACACACACAGTAGTTCATTTACATTACACACGCACGCGCATTGCAAACAGGGAAGTATTATACCAACAAATCATTGTGGACAAATAAATGAAATTCAATTGAAGCACTGCATGCAATGCCTTTTGTTCGTGTTTATTCAAACCTTGAGTCACGGTTCATGTTTTGCACGGCTTTATTTGGCCCAATTCTCATGTGGAGTAGAAACATGAATTATTTGAATGTATTCTGCATGCTTCAACATTTCATCATGAGAGAGGTTACTCATTTGTTACGATATCAAAACAAATTATTAATGATTAATAAGTTCAGTACAATGACTATGAGTATAGTACATAATGTAAAACATGATATATACTGTAATCATACAAGTTGAAATTAAACGTAATTTCTTCGAAGCTTCAGTCTTTTAACTATTTTCTGCATAACTAATTATAAAACAAATCTTAAACAATAAAGTTTGTGAAAGATTATTTCCGATTAAAGACCATAACAGTTTATTATATTTGTTGTTCAGAATTATTACATATTGATTGCATGTAAGACATATAACAAGATCTATACATTATACAAATATTATGATGCAGTATACAGATTTGTAATACTTGGAAATAATTTGTTTGTGTATAACGTTTTGGTTGGCCGATTATAAACAAACTGTAACACAAGTATGCCTTTAGCACGTTTGCACAAAGGGATATAAATGAGTAACATTGTCAAAGTCCACATAACTTACTTATTATTCTAGCGGTTCTCACACACCTCGTTATATTTATGATTAAAATGTAATGTTCTGGGGACCTTCAACTGTGTACGAAGTTAGTGCAATAAGTTAGCATATATCACGTTTCATTTTTGCTCATTAGTCTGTCATATTACATTCATTCACAATGGAATGTTCACACATCAGTCAGTGGACATATCAGCTCACAGAAATACACATGTTATCAACGCGTTGTCAGTACTAAATTCACTATATATATTTGATATTAATGTCTTCATGATAGCATTAGTAAATATTATTCACCCTCAGAGTTAAAGACAGGATGGCGACAAATTCATTCGTTGAGTGGAAAGAGGAAAACACTCGAATTCGTAATAATTATTTTCATTAATTCTCTCCTTCTTCTTCATCTTCTTCTATTGATAAATATCTAAGTGATTAACATTTTATTAACTGATTGTTATGTAAAATATTGGTATGGTATTGCATTGAAATGCAAGGTTGATCATAAACTCCATTTCATATTCCATGAACATTGACCGTTAGTAATTTTGAGTCATTATTTTATATTTTAGATGTTAGAATTCTCAGTGTTGGGACTCCTGACGCTTGCAAGTTTCATGGGTGTCAATGGTTGCTGTGCCGATGGTAAGTTAATCCGAGTAGATTTATACAAACAATCATTAAATATGTAAACAATTTTAGTGCAAGTTATGAAAAAGTATTTGATTGAACCCTTTGAGAAAGTCACGGTTGACTCAAGTCACTAATAACATAAGGGCCCCGTTGCGTAAAGATTTGCAATTCTTTTGAAAGTTGCGATTGATTGCAAAATAGAACAATATGATAATTTCAACTAATCAGGTTTGCGTATTCAGACACACGATCTGACTTTACAATCGATTGTGACTCTTTTTGCAATGGGGCCCAGATCTATCGCTATAGGCACACATACCTTTTACTAAACTGAACTTTATATGATACGAAATATTGATTGAAAGTTAATGAAGTTTACTGGAGTCATGCCATTTATACTCTATGATCATATCCATGTATATTGTTAACAAAATCACAAGATTGAGCTACATTCTGGAATGCATGTAATATCAGTTAATACGTATTAAACAATGTAGGCCTATAGACCGGGGACAATTCTATCACTTTTTTCCAAGTCTGACATATCAACTTTATTATAGTTAAATACTTACTTAAAGGTATATGAAATAAAATATGCATATCTTGGCTTGAAATATGACTAGGTATGGGTCAAGTGAAACAAGTTATTTTAAGCCATTATCATTTCTAAACTGGAAGTCAAGTGTTACGATTGCCCTACAACACGGGGCAATTGTAAGACACCCACGGGGCAATTGTAACACATATAATTGTACCAACAAATCATATCCCTCAGAAAGATGTTTTTAAATTTTTTTTTTATTAAAGGTAACGCGCTGGACAGATTTTTAACAATTAAAGAGCATTTTATAGAACCCCATTCAAATAATTTTAATACAAACTATGACAAATGTTTGACTCATTTACATTATATTTGTTTCCAGTTACGTGGGAAATAATAATTCTAATTATACGTTGTTAAATTTGCCCCCGAGGAGGGCGGCCATTTTTTAGGTTATTTTTGTTGTATCTTAGCATTAGTATTCGTCTTTGAAACTTTCGCCAAATACAGGCCTAACAACTTATTTTTGGACCATATAAAAATGACAGTGATAGCTCAAGCACATATTTGTCCAGAAAGAAAAATGAGGTAATTCAAGATTTTACTTCCCTGCTAAAAAAAACGATGTTTTGGCTGTAAAAAGTTCCTCGATGTGTTAAACCTGCCTACCCTCAGACAGCATGTGGAGCAATGAAATGCACATGCTCTGTGCAGAGCATATACGTATAGCGCGTTTCTACTAGGAGCCCCTGTTACATTTGCCCCGTGTTACAATTGTCCTCGGTCTCCAGGAACAATCCCAGTGCAAATTTGACAAAGCTTGTATAGATGTGTCAGAAATGAACATGACTCTAGGTAAACAATTAAGAACTCAAATAAAACCTGTTGACCATGGCTTAAAATATATTAATTGTGCCATCCGTTCTATTGAAATATGTATAAAGTCGCATGTACCTAGACATGAATATAAGTACAAACATTTAAATAAATTTACGTTGTGGTTAGAAAAGTAACACATTTTCATTCACACTAGCAAATTACCCGTCACCAGATCTTTGAGTGAGATATGTTGAATGTTGTATTTTTGTAAATCTTTTTTTTTTTATATGTCCGAGTGTAAAAAAAAACATTTGGTTTAGTAATGGATTCTAAAATTATTGTTAGTTAAATAAGTTATAAGAGCGTATCAGTGGTCAGCATTTCAGCACCAGTCACTAAACATACGTATAGTATACAGATTCATAATACTGGGCAGCATGCATGCAGTGAACAAGGGGGGGGGGGGTAGTGTTAGTAAGTGAGGGGTGATGGGTACTGGACGTATTAGACAAAGTAATACAAAATAGTGTTCAGTTTATTCAACAACAACAAAACAGTAAACATGGTTAAGTAGTAGTAGCTGTAGAAGTATTATTGTTGTTAGTAGTAGTAGTAGATATAATAGTAGTAGCATCAGTAGTAGTATAGTAGTAGTAAAAAAAAATAAATGTCTGTTTGGGGGGGGGGGGGTTGAACTCCCCCCCCCCCCCCCATTTCAAATCTTAACTGGTCTCGAAACCACATTTTAGCAGTCTCGAGACCAAATTTAAGCGGTCTCAATACCAAATTTAAGCGGTCTCGACTGTCATTTTTCATGATCTCGGGCTCGAAAACTGCGAAAACCGTAGTCTCAGGCCTCGAAAATGTCAAAAAACCATTGTTTCAGCCTCGAAAATGTCGAAAAACCGTAACCTTGGCCTTGAAAATGTCAAAAATTGTTGGTCTCTGCCTCGAAAACTGAGAAAACCGTAGTCTCGGCCTCGAAAATGTCGACAAACTCGTGTCTCGGACTCTAAAATGTTGACAAACTGTGATCCCGGCCTCGAAAATGTTGAAAAACCATGATCTCGGCCTTGAAAATGTCAAAAATTGTTGGTCTCGGCTTTTAAATTTTTTTACGTTTCATGGTCTCGGCCTCGAAAAGTGCGAAAACCGTAGTCTCGGTCTCGAAAATGTCGAAAAACCGTGGTCTCGGCCTTGAAAATGTCGAAAAACCGTGATCCCGGCCTCGAAAATGTTGAAAAACCATGACCTCGGTTTTGAAAATGTCAAAAATTGTTGGTCTCGGCCTCAAAAACTGAGAAAACCGTAGTCTCGGCCTCGCAAATGTCGACAAAATGGTGTCTCGGACTCAAAAATGTTGACAAACTGTGATCCCGGCCTCGAAAATGTTGAAAAACCGTGACCTCGGCCTTGAAAATGTCGAAAATTGTTGGTCTCGGCTTTTAAATTTGTGTACGCTTCATGGTCTCGGCCTCGAAAAGTGCGAAAACCGTAGTCTCGGCCTCAAAATGTCGAAAAACCGTGGTCTCGGCCTTGAAAATGTCGAAAAACCGTGATCCCGGCCTCGAAAATGTTGAAAAACCATGACCTCGGATTTGAAAATGTCAAAAATTGTTGATGTCGGCTTTGAAAATTTTCTACGACTACCCCGGCCCGCTGACTAAAAGACCCCGTTCAAAAGATCCTGGGTATGCCACTGCTTAAGTGCAAAAACAAATACGTATACACTTCGAGTAGACATTTACAAAAAGCATTTAAAATGCAAGTGAACAACATATTTCGGTAGCCCTTCACGAAAGCCGATCCCCTGTTTTCTTCAAATTTTGAGAAATTTGTTTTTGTCTTATAATTATTCTCCATCACGCACCAAACATAGGCATATACAACAAAAAAAGCACGTTCAGATCATAATTAATTCAGTCATTCACTCATGCAGCACAGAAATGACTCCAGACATCACAAAAAGAACGATTTAATTGACTTTCCAGAGTTGGAAATTGACACTCGTTTTGCAGTGTGTGAACTACCGGCTGACTACCAGTACCGCACAACACACTACACGAAAATGTACTGTTGGGACTGCCATGCACTCTCGTAGCGCGAGACCGTCAATCGCAGGTCCGATCGTAATCGACATTGTTGGGGACTTTCCCGACATGACTCTTTAAAATAAAACAAATTGACAGGGTATTTGGTGTTAAGTCTTATAAATGTATGATTAATCATATATTTAAGTTTCGGCTTTGCCCAAGGGTGATAAATAATGAAATTTTCTACTTTTCTGAAGCTTAAATTATTTTTGTTTTGTGGTGGGATCATGCCTATTTTTAAATATTTTCTCACATTATTTTGTTCGAATATTATGTTTATCAGTAAAAATAGGTTATTCTTCTTTCATTTGGTATATGAAATATGAATTTTGGTAAGGTTTCAAGAGAGATACGGCAGTTTTTCCAAGGCACTTCAATAGCGGTCAACTCGTAAACAACTGAGGTGCTCCAGACGAAAGCTTATCGCAGACTCACGCTCCCCGGCCGTCTGACCGGTAGTAATTTGTTCAATGTTTGAGGTATCACTTTGGTTATAAAACGCACTACGGGTTTGTTTTTCGCACGCACATTTCGTAAGTAGAACCTGCATCGCGATTTTATTGCCCAGACGCAGCTTGAAAACTGCATTCTGGACACATCTTGGACACATTTTGGCGACAGACAAAAACACCGTCCTCTTATTATAATATAGATTATGCGCCTATAGTATGGCTTATTTATTTGTATCAACGAAACATCTTTATACTAGTACAAAGGAACTCAACATTATAATGACAATATTTAGCTTATCTTCCGTTTATTTGGTTGCTAAGAAAAGATAATTATGACTAATTTTCTAGTTAACCGGGTATATACCCTGTATAATCTCTGCGGGGTTTAACATTCTAGTGGGGATAATGTGATCCATTAATTTTGTCAAATTCAACCAAAAAACTTGGAGCTTTCACATTCGTCTTGTATCTTGTTCATGTTGCTGTTTGGCGTATGGTTACCATTACAGATGTATAAAATGGATTCTGATTTGTTTAATATCTGTATTATTTATTGAGATATTTATGATTAAATGACAACGTTCCCGTAGTGCTTTTCGATTGGAGTCAAACGCAATAGACAGTATAATAAATCATCTGACGTCAATGTTCACCCTCATTACTAGATAAAATTTAGTGTTCCTTGTCTATAAAACTACATGTATCACTTATACATAATAATTTGTACAATGATATTGGTATGTGATTGAAGTCTGAAAGGTAACTAATATAAAAATGTTATGAAAGTACTGAATAACTTTAATGATGCGTTTCGTCTATCGTTGTTTGTAGTGCATGTGTGCTTGCCGAACAGTGCCGAGTCGACCTGCACGTGCACGTCGTCACCGCCACCCTTGCCCCCTAAGCTCGGTGAGTAAAATCTCGATTTAAATTAAGGTTGGTTGAGGCGACTCTCTGTTCAAATCCAAATATCAGCATTTGGAATAATACCAAAAGCATATATACACACTAAATAAGAGGCAAATCTTACACCTATATAGGTGCAAACCGTTGCCACATTGAGAGCACCTTTATAAGTGCAACATTTCGACTTTTGGTAAAGGTGCAGAGTTGAACCTTTACGTGTTTCACCTTGAAGGTGCAATATTGCATCTTTAGAAAAGGTGCAGCGTTGCACTTAAAAGTATAGATTGGCAGAAGGTGCATCTTTAAACTGTGAGTTAAAGGTGCAAAGTTGCACCATGGTAAAGGTGCAAATATGCAATTTCATGGTGAAACGTTGCACATTTGAGTTAAGTGCGAAGATGCACCTATATTGTGCAATGTTGCAAAATTGTACTTTGAGCTTAAGGTGCAACTTTGCATGTTCAGCTTAAGAATCAAAGTTCACCATTACGTAAAGGTGGAAAGTTGCACCTAGAAATGTAGTGTAATTGTGCAAAGATGCACCTAAATTATAGAAAGTTGCACTTTTAACATAACTGGCAGTGTAGCAAAGGTTTGCAAAGCAAAGTAGCGACTTTCTTCTGTGTGTTTCTAGCTGATGGACAAGAATCGAACCATTGCATGTGTTATACTTTAACTAAGTCACATGTCTAAATACTATAGGATATCTCGGTCAATTTTTTAAGTTGGCCACACGAATTCATTTTGTGTGCATTCAATTTATCCGATTTTGTCACCGCAGCTGTATTTTGCAGTTCAAATTCGTTTTTAGCATTCAAATTCATTTTGTTTGCATTCGATTTATGTTTCTATTTCGTAAATTGTCATTCAATTTAAAGCGAGTACATTTGTTATTACGTAAAACCGCCTTCCGTAAAATCCGTTGGCGAAATTGAATGCAAATAGCGTGTTTTTTTTAATTGAATGCTAAAAGTGGTAAATCACTTGACCAAAGAGCTAAATCGTATGAACAAAATGCAATTTTGAACTACGATTGCAAGCCTTCAGCTCAATTTTGGCAAATTAAATGACACGCTTATCAAAACGAATGAGAAGCTTACGAAATTGGCCGAGAAAACCTACATTTTAGAGAAAAAAATGGTGAACTTCAGTTTTCGCACGTTTCTAGCAAGTTGTTTATAGGTTTCAACAAAATAATTACGCATGTTTGGATTGAAACTGCTTTTGTATGTCGTCCGTATGCGTCCCTATGTAGAAATCATCCTTCTCTTTTTGAACAAAATATTATATTCCAGGGTTTGATGGTCCAATTGCATAGACAATTTTATTCATTACTAATCGAGAAGACATCACCAATCATGCCATAGCATAAATCGTTTATTATGAAGGGGAAAAATGCGATTCAATATGGTAAAAATCGTACATAAATCCCATGAAAAGCTTTCAGCTTCCCATGCACAACTGTTGGTGATAGCCTACGCATGTACAATTTGTAAATACAGTATTATAGTAGGCTTGTTAAAGGGACTGAGTAACATTGTCCAAATCCTCAAAATAAAATTTTAATTCTAGCGATTCCCTCATACCTTGTTGTATTCGTATTAACAATAAAATCATGGGACAGGTTTCGGTTTTTCAAATTTCCCTTTCGTTACAAAGATATGTACGATCGAAGTATTCAGATAAGAAAAACTCCCATGGAGTTTTGAAACCGTGTACAAAGTGAGTGCAGTGAGTTAGTGAATATCACTTTGCATTTTCGCTCATTACTTGGCCATGCAATGTCCATTTGACTTGAAATTTTCACACAATACCCTGTGAGATAACAACAATAATTAACATTGCATCAACCATTCATCAATTTTTGCACATGTCAACAAAGTTACTAGATCCCTTTAAGGGCCATAAATATGGGCGTTGACTGCATTTTGGAGTACGATTGTTTTACTTGGCACACATATTCCTTGGATCAAAAGAAACAAAATTCATCCAAAGAGACACTCTGTATCTATGCAAATTAGGCCTAATTTCCATAATTTATGCAAATTTATTCATGAAAATGGGATATTCTATGAAAATGTTTTTTTTTTTATTCCTTGTATCAAAAGGAGAACATTCATGCCATCAATGACTTCGTGCGCACGTGGCATGAATTCGTGATATCAGTTGCCAATTTATGTTTTTACAATCACATGTGACGTTATTATTTCAACTAAAATACTAAGTACATTTTAAAATTAATTATGCAGAAAACACGTAGACATATTTATTTCACACGGGACAATCTTTACAACAGGTTTGCGCAACGGCCATTGGCAACATATCACGAAATGATTTCGTGATATGTTGCCGTTTTACGTTTTTGAAAGACGCGTTTTCGTATGTTTTATAACAAGTAATTAAACTAGACAAAATCACCTCCTACATTTTCAATTCAATATCTATGAATGGTCTAAATAAACATATGTTTAAATAGTATCAAAGAAATATTTTCCACATGGAAAATCACCCAGACATTCAATGCACTGCAAACTGGCAACATATCTTAAGATGAATTCTTGCATTAGTTGAATTATCGCGATACATTGACTTTCGACACCGCACCGCTCAGGATGAATTCGTGCAATACTTTTGCGTTCAAAATCAGGATGAATTTGTGCACTAGTTTTGAGGTCGAAATCAACTGTGAATGTTTGCACTACTTTTGAGCTCGAAATCAGAATGAATTTTTGCATTACATTTGCGTTCGAAATCAATTGCGAATTTGTGCAATACTTTTGCACTCGATATCCAAATAATTCTTGCAATAGTCTTGCGTTCGAAATTTAAAAAAAATGAAACTGTTGCTGTTTAATGCTGGAAATAATTTATGAGATCAACTCTTGATATCAGGAATTGAATATTTGATATCAAGAATTGAATTTTTGATATCAAGAAATGATTTCTTGATATCAAGAATTGAATTTTTAATATCAAGAAAGTGAATTCTTGATAGCAAATGTCCATTTCAGGACTATACCAACAGTCCTTTCTAGGACTACCAACAGTCCTTTCTAGGACTACCCAATCCCTTTTAGGACTATCCTAGAAAGAATAACAAATCAGTCCTTTTCAGGACTCACCAATCCTTCCCTCTTACATGGTGCAACCGCAAACCACACGTATTATCTACACCACCATGGAAACTGATACTTACAAGCACCAAGGTTTATCATGTTTATATTTAGTATTAGTTTTAGGGTGCGGTTAGACATCTTTGTTGGTTTATGAAGATTAATATTCTAATATTGGTACAATTTGAACAGTCCTGAGCAAATCGCGCTGCATTATACCGGGTGTTGAATACAACTTTTGATTGTGAATAATTCAACAAGTTTGCAATACATCACATTCATATTGGAGCAGAAGATAAACTTTGGTTGGAATGGCCGTGTTGCATAATTCACACTCCATTTCATACATTTAATCACTATTTTCAAAAGTAGATTTTAAATTTTAGTAACAAAAGCCCTTTTGTAAAAATGTAGAAATTCTAAAGCCAGGTGCCCACTTTGCGATCTGCGCCTAGCGATCTAGAGCGATCTTGCCCGAATAGGAGCGATACCCTGAGATCTGTGGATAAGTCGCAAAGTGGGCACCAATGGCCGCACCAGATCGCTGTAACTCGCGTCCGCAAGGGTGGTGTCGGTTGCGGTCGCTGGGGTTTTGACATGTTCAAAAATCTGGCGACTAGATCGTCCTCGATCGCATTCGCGCCGAACTGGTGCGATTCACACCGAACCGAGATCGCTAGCAACTCGCAAGCGCAGATCGCTAAGTAGGCACCTGGCTTTAGACTGGAAGTCTATGAGTATGTATGTGAGTGTTCATCACAATGCCAATTGTCCTTTTAATTCTCATTTCCACCTGCATAATAACGCTTGCCCTAGCTATGCAGGGTCATGCATTGTTCGCCAACTCATGAATAATTGTTAATGACTGGATTTCAATAGATCAGGCTCAACCATATGGCTGGGCGGACAACAACCAGTGTGTTATACACATTCGCCTACTCACCCATTGACTTGTGTTCAGCTTCTCAATTTTGTACAGATGGAACTTTTTGGACCAAATTTTGAAAGCTACTTTTGGAAATATTGGTTAATTGTATGAAATTTAAAGTGAATTACGCATCTCGACCAGACCCAAGAAAAGTTTACATTTGTTCAGCTACTTTCTGATTCAATACGGATAGAATCCATTTATGATATCGGCAACCCACATGAATCCAAAATGACCGCCTTTGAAATTTTCACATGTCTCCCTAATTGTGGAAATATTTATGGTTTAATTGAAAAGCGTTCCGGAACGCATTTCGATTGTAGTTAAAATAAAGGTGCGGCGATATAAATTTTCCCTATTTCGCTAGGTAAGTGTTATTTTTCTATGAAACTATCTCACATCATTCAGAAGAACCTTGCAACGATATTGATATATGATTACAGTCTCAAATACCACTTTCGGAAATTAAAGAAACCCTTACAAATTTAATGAATCACCTTAAACCTCATCTTACGCCAGACGTTTTGAAGCTCGATACCGTGTTTTGGAAAAATAACGGTTATTAACCGTTATGTTTTAATAAGTGTTGTAAGGAAGTTTAACATAAACCATGAGCTTGGGGGCATGGTGTGAAGACACTGGACATTTTTGTAAAATCCCAAATGAGCCTAATTTTGTCAGACAAATGATTTAATGACCTATTAGCGAAACTTGTTTTGGGCAATCTTCCCTGGTGGACTTAAATAATGATGCATGTTAATATATTGTGCCATGAGCCACACTCAACGGTGTAAGTTTAACTAGACTTAATTAAATTTCTCACTTGGAAGAATTAGGTGATTCCTACTGAAACTGCAATATATTGACGTCAGACAATCTGATTAGGCCAAATTCAAGGTGTGTTTTATTCATATTTTGCAATTTTGGGCGAGCGCCTAGATTTATCATTGAAGGAAGTATTAGGATCCAAACCGTGACAAAAGTAAATTTTCCAATCCATGCATGCTCTGGGACTCTAAAGAATAAACACATATTCGCTTGACGAAATCAAGAGGTGATATGAATGACATACGTGGCACTTAATTAAAATAATTATAATCATTATGATGGGAATTTGATAATAATGATAACTAGAATTTAATTCTCGAATTGAATCGAGTACTCGTGTACATGTGTGACTGGATATCGTAGGCGAAATCATGCATTTGTTTTACAGATCGATATATAATGGTTACCTACCTATATTTTTTGTAGAATTGTTTGATCCCAATTATTCACATACATATACGACTTTAGGACAACAATATATAATAACAGTATCATCTGAATACAGATGTACAATGGACTCCTACATTTATTATTCATTATTCTATCAAAATTCTTCACAGATATTGACTGCACCACTTCACACTGTCAAAATGGTGAAACCTGTAATGATGATGTCTAGTCTTACTCGTGTAGATGTGTAACTGGATATGAAGGAGATATATCAGAAATATAAGATTGACATCATACAAACTACCTCGCAATATTTATCATAAAAGAAAAGCATTTGACTACAGAGCGAAAAACACCAGGAACGTATAGTTGTCATTTTTAATTGACCCCGATTATTTGCAGACATACATGACTGATCCACTTCACCCTGTCAGAATGGAGGAACCTGTACTGATGAGGTCGATAGAAAATTTATATAAATAACAGTGTCACCTGACTACAGATGTACAATGGTCCCCTACCTTTCTTCTTCACTGTTCAATCCAAATTGTTCACATATAATAACGATTGCTTCACTAATTCATCCATCACCATCGCTTCACCCTGTCGAAATGGTGGAACCTGTACTGATGTGGTCAATTCTTACTCGTGTAAATGTGTGACTGGATATGAAGGAAATACCTGCCAGACAAGTGGGGTACCTCCTTACACTACATTAGATAACAGATTCCAAACTTACAAACTACTTTGCACAATTTATCGTATGCAAAAGGATGCATTCGACTTTAGAACGAACTATTGGTTACTATTAAACATGTTAAACGTACATTTTGTTTTGTTTAATCCTGATTATTCACAGACATAAACGAATGCTCTTCTTCACCCTGTCAAAATGGTGGGACCTGTACTGATGGGATCGATTCTTACACGTGTGCATGTGTGTCTGGATACGAAGGAGATAACTGTCAGATAAGTGAGTAACTGAAATATCAGATTGACATCATACAAACTTCCTCGCAATATTTATCTATCATAGGCGAAGAACAGCATCTGACTACGGGTCGAAAAACAGTGGTTACCACGAATGTATATGGTTGTCATTTTTGGTTGACCTCGATTATCTACAGACATAGACGATCGCTCCACTTATTTGTTCTCGCTATAATCCACACACTCTTGCAGAAACAATCAATATTGAATTAGTTAAGGTATTCAAGTGGATTACAGCGAATTCATTATCGTTAAATTTGCAGAAAACTAAATATATGCTTTTTAGTAAGTCTATACACTC
Organism: Echinarachnius parma; assembly: GCA_037951105.1. Lineage (NCBI taxonomy): Eukaryota > Metazoa > Echinodermata > Echinoidea > Clypeasteroida > Echinarachniidae > Echinarachnius > Echinarachnius parma. The sequence continues at coordinate 18,803 of JBAMJV010004505.1, forward strand.
CTTACCCATAGATATTGCTTTTGAAGATTTTGTATTGGAAAATGTTTCTAACATTGAATATATAGGGGTTACTGTAGATAATCAATTTTAATGGAAAATTCATATAAATTATATTTGTAAAGTTATTTCTCGCAATATTGGTATTATCAATAGATTAAAATTTCACCTCCCCTTAGCACCCTTACTTATGTTGTATTCATCTTTGAATTACCATACTTAAATTATGGTATTTTGACTTAGGGTAACACCCACGTTACGTTATTGGATAAATTGTTATTATTGCAAAAGAAAGTACTGCGTATTATTTTTAATATGGCCCACGCTCTCACACAGACTCGCTATTTTTGAATAACAATATATTAAACATTAAGGACCTATATTAATTTCAACTTGGTCAGTTTATGTATAATTATTATAATAATACTTTACCCGCAATTTTTTATGAAATGTTTAAAAAAATCAATTAGTTCATAAGTACCCAACACGACATTCGGGAGAATTCCATTTGCCCTTATTAAGAATGTTGTTAGCTCAAAATACATTTATTTATAATGGTCCCGAATTTTGGAAAACTCTCAGTGATTATATTAATAATGTAACTTCATTTAATATAATACGTTTGGTTTGCGGTTGCACCATGTACAAGGAGGGGATTGGTAAGTCATGAGAAGGACTGGTGGGATTCTTTCTAGGATAGTCCTAAAAAGGACTGGTAGTCCTAGAAAGGACTGTTTGGTAAGTCCTGATAAGGTCTGTTGGGATTCTTTCTAGGATAGTCCTAAAAAGGACTGTGGTAGTCCTAGAAAGGACTGTTTGGTAGTCCTGGAAAGGACTGTTTGTATTCTTTCTTGAGCTTGTAGTTCTGACAAGAACTACAGCGCCGGTATAGTTATTGTGAGGAGAGGGTTTGGTGGTAAGAGGGGCTCGACGTTTCGAACATGTTGACTGTCCGTCGTCAGGAGTGGCAACTCGCTGTTGTTGTTGTTGTTTATTTAGGCGTCCAATCTAAACAGATTATTTCCGCCTGGCTTTATACAATTGTTTTTCGGTGATCAAAGATGGCGCTATATTTTTTGTCCTCTTATTCTTGCTCCTCAAGTCCTCAAGTCCGTATCAAAATCAAAGGTGCAGGCAAAATAACTTAAGTAAAGACCATAAACGGGGTGCGAATATTAATTATACATTAGTTGTGCAATGCAAATTATATTCTTACTTTTTACCCTCCATCCTCCTGAGGACGGATAATAACAAACATTATTATTTCTTTCACAAATTTAAATCACCTACTTAAAATAAATAATATTTATCAGTGGCTTTTATAAAAGCCATCACAGGCTGCAAATGAACTTCTTTCCCCAATAAATTCTGTAAACTCATTTGTTTTACTTTCAATCGTAAAAACAATTTGTTTTCTCTCTTGTATATACTTTTTACAATCAATTAAATAATGTTCAATTGTTTCAAATTCCATACAAAAATCACAAAGACCAGTTCCATGCTTATTCATACTAAATTCATGAAAAATTTACTCACTTATTCATACTAAATTTATACAAATTTAACTTACATTTACCCAATCTCATTCGATGTAATAACCGTTCATCTTTTCTACAAAACCCAAAAAGGTTAATACACTGTAATACTGGTTGAATTCCAAATAAAAATCTTCCCTTTTCTATTGTTTCCCACTGATTTTGCCATAATTGTTTATAAAAATTGTTCATATGATTAATAAAATCATATCTATTCCGTGGAATACATACATCTACATATTCTTTTTGAGTAATTTATCCAAAATTTCCACAATTATACTATCTTTATTCATATTTTTAATAGCCTGCAGGGCTGACATCGAGTCTGTTAGAATCACGACAGATACAGGAGAAAAATCTTCTATCCAATATAGGGCTAAAATAATCGCTGTCAATTCTGCAGTCATAATATTTACTGGGGAGGTTCTATAACATTTACTTATCTTATACTTTGGAACATAAAAAGCTGCGCCTGTCAAACCATTATCAAATTTAGAACCATCTGTATATATTTGCAAATAATTATTCCACTTTATTGCTATATTTTCTTTCTTATTCACTTGATCATGTATACTAAAAGACACATTTGGCTTCCCAAAGTGCCAGGAGGAGTGCTAGGGATACCATCCGCTTGTGTTTCCAAATTTGGTGTTTCTTAAGTGCAAGCTCGATTCATTAAGGGCCCCTCATTCTGTTTCCATATATTACTCTCATATTACTAACAATTAAATAATATATTCTTTGTTGGATGATTATCTTTTCTTGTTTGCAAATAAAATGTATATTTATCGACAAACATCTGTCTACGAAACTCTAAGGGGGTTCCCCGCACTCGACCTGAAGCGCTGCTAAGGATGTCATGTGTAACCCACCAGTGACTATCCGCAGTGCTTGATATTGTATTGAGTCTATTCTTTTTCAACAATGTATTTGATGCTGACCCATATGCTTCGCATCCATAATCTATAACAGGTCTTATAAGGCCTTTATATACCATCATCAGTACGTGGGGGTTTCCTCCCCATTGCGTACCAGCTATACATCGTAATAAATTTAAACGTTTTTTTTTACATTTCTCAACAATACTATCAATGTGAGTGGACCAAGTTAATCTATGGTAAAACCATATGCCTAGAAATCTGTATGAGTTATTTTGTGGAATTATGCAATTATTTATCTTTAATTTAACTTCTTTTTTTTCCCGTCGACCAAACAACACTGTCGTTGATTTCGCCGAGGAAATATACATTCCCCATCTTTTACACCATTGTTCTATCTCTTCCAACGCCAACTGAACTTTATTTGTTGCAAATTTCAAATTTCTACTAGAAAACCAAATACAAATATCATCCGCATAGAATGAAATATTCACTTTTTTATTCAAAAATTCAAGATCATTTAACATAAACGTAAAAAGCAGCGGACTAATCACACTTCCGTGCGGGATTTCTTGTTAAAAAAAGCCTCGACCCATTTCAAAAGTTTGCCTCTTAAACCTGCTTCATACATTTTGTATATAATACCCTTTCTCCATATCAAATCGTATGCTTTTTCTAAGTCCAAAAATACTACGACAGTGTACTCTTTATTCAATAAGGCTTTATGAATATCAGTCTCTAATCTAATATTTAGGGTCCATTGTACTCCTCTCTTTTCGGAAACCCGATTGTAGGGGAGTAATCACATCATATTTATCAATAAACCATGCCAGCGACAAAGGAATCCTAGTAGACGGGGAATATCTCACCCATCTCAGATTCGCCGACGATATCCTCATCCTAAGCCACACCCCAGAGGAGCTGCAGGAAATGATCCATGCTCTTGCAGAGGAAAGTAGCAAAGCAGGCCTCAACATGAACATAAAGAAAACAAAAGTCATGATGAGCAACAACAACAAAAACTCCAAAGTAACTGTGCTGGGAAAAGACTTAGAAACAGTAGAACACTATATATATTTAGGAAAGAAAATTACCTTCAACAATGACACTGGCTAGGAAATAAAGAGAAGAATCCAGATGGGTTGGACAAAGTTTGGCTCACTCAGCTACATCTTTCGAGACTCCACTCTTCCCATCTCCATGAAGAGGCAGGTATTTGACCAGTGTATCATACCTGCTCTCTCATATGGAGCTGAAACCTGGACAACCACCAAACGTTTGGAGAAAAGACTTAGAGTGACAGAACGGGCTATGGAAAGAATAATGATAGGTGTAACAAAGAAGGGCAGGATGACAAATATAGACCTAAGACAGAAATCAGGAGTGCAGGATATAATATTGACCATCAAATTAAAGAAATGGAGATGGGCAGGACACCTAGCCAGGAGGTATGACAACAGATGGACACACACAACTACAGTTTGGAGACAAAGGGGGGAGACAAAGCAGAAGATGGAGGGATGATTTAACAGCACAAAATGGCATTGTTTGGCAGAGAATAGCTCAAGATAGAACAAAATGGAAAATTGGTGAAGAGGCCTTACTCCTGCAGTGGAGTGAAGTAGGCTGAAGAAGAAGAAGATGTCATACGATTTTAACCATCCTCTCCATTATTTTACAAAAAGCTGAAGTTAATGAGATAGGCCTATACGATAAAGGGTTTGATAAATCTCTTCCAGCTTTAGGTACTGGGATGAGAATGGCATGTAACCACTGCACGGGCAGGACGGAGCTGTCCCAAATCTCATTAAACAAATCATTAAGATATTGGAAAGCTATATCTGGCAGCTGTCTAATCAGTATGGGTAATATTCCGTCCTGCCCGGGCGCTGAATCCTTCATCTCAGATACACTCTTTTCCAACTCGGTTAGTGTAAAATGTTCATTCAATACATTATCACTTTCTTGAGTTAAATCAAGCTTATCAATAACTTCCTGTTCAAATTCATTCCTTCTTTTAAACTCGTCTCCTTTTAATCTAGCGTCAACACTAGAAAATGTTTCCAAAAAGATGTTTGCTCTATCAATAGCATTTATAATAGGAGACTCTGATTTTCTGGAATAATGACAGAAATATTACGTGATTGATCTGTTTTCATACCTTTAACATTTGTCCACACCATGGAAATATCGGTTGTGCGAGAGAAAGTTTTACAATATTTATACCAATATTCTTTTTGTACTTTTCTTTTCACTTTTTGTGCATATGCCTTTTTCTTCATATAAATTTCAAGATCCTCAAATAACAATGTTTTCTTCTCAAATTTATTTCTAGCGACATTTCTCAATTTGATTGCCATTTGGCATTCCTCATTCCACCATGAAACGAGGCTCAAAATATTGGTGCTTCTTTCCTTTCTTTGCAAACATAATATCAGCGGATAATAACACTGATTGTACAACATAATCATATTTCCCCTGAATATTCAACATTTTATGTTCAGTCTGGTCCAATACCTTTAATTGTTTAATAACTTCCTTTCTATTCAATTCCCAATTTGCGTCCTTAAATAACCATTTTGCTGGGGAGACCTTTGAGGGGTAATTATTTTTAACCGGTCCTAACTTAAAATTATAAATTATAACTAAATGATCACTCCCAAAAGTTTCATCTATCACATGCCAATCGACAATTAATGCTAATTCATTTGACACTATAGTCAAATCTAAAGCAAAAAATTGTCCTGTGTGAGGATCAAGTCGTGTATGAGACCCATCATTCAATAATATCAAATCATTATTCTGAATGAATTCCTCCACAATTCTACCATTAGCATCCATATTAACACTACCCCATCATTTATTGTGTGCATTAAAATCCCCGCAAATGATAACGTTTTTTTGACAATCCATTATCATCTCATTTAAATCTCATTTTTGTAAAAATAATTGACTTATGAATATAAAACGCCAGACCCCCTCGTCCCCCATTTCTATTTTTAAGAACACAAGTATAATCTGGGAACTTTACAGCATTATAATCATTATACCAAGTTTCTTGTACACAAACTATACTTGGCTTTTCCAATACCGATTCTACCAACAAATAATAAAACTCAAATCCATGTGCATTCATGCTTCGAGCATTCCATTGCACAAAACTAACCATAAATAATAAACGAGTTAAAACATACAAAAGAAATAAAATAGAGAGTGGGCGAATATAACTCATACTGCTAGTCGGGCATGGATCATTTCCGGAGAAATTGCATGAATACCTAGGCATTGCCTAGCCGCTTCGACCACCAGTCTAATTCTGTTCGAGTGGGTCGTTTCCTTTTCCAAACTATTTATTACGAATGTAATAAATGTTAAGAAATCAAGGGAAGACATAGCTATAATTGAGTTCACATTACCCGTCTCCATCCTATTCTTAGATTGCTTACTACCTGATGGTGTTTGCACTATATCTTTACCTTCACTCGGTCTATCATAACAACTATCATAGGAGCATAAAATGATATCACCTCTACTCGGTTGTAGTCTGTATCCTCGGTGTATGACAAGGGCAGGTGTCCCGTTCGCTAAATCTGTACGGTGCACCGCGCCCAGCGCAGCCGGGTTTGAAGTTCCCGCCACTCCAGTGATGAAGCTGGCTACACCGCCGCGCTTATTTACGTGTATTCGCTATACACGACGAGAGAACCAGGGAACATGCGTCTGTTCGCGACGCCAGTTCGGCGAGGGACTTAAAGCCCGCTGCAGACAGAGCCGACTCGACCCGACCCGACTGGTTTTCAGTCGGATCGGCTCTGTGTGCGATGCCTCACGACTCCGATTTTACCAGTCGGTATCCAATCGGGGCCAATCGTGCCCGATTTGACATGTTGAATCGAGAATGGGAGTCGGGCCCGACTGGAGAGCCCCAGGAGAGCCTCAACCAATCACAACGCTAGAAAATGACGTAATATTTTTGCTATCGATGTTCTGGTGAAATGCGACAACATTTTCCCCTCAGGAATGCGTTGACTTTACGTGTAATTATTTTCATCGCGAACGTGTATTGTAAGCATAGCAAGTACACGTTTTGTCTGTTTATTACGTTATCGGTTGTGCATTTGCTGCTGTGAGAAGAGGCAATTTGGGAAGAAAGGTCAATTTTAAGTAGATATCCTTCATTAGTAATGGCATAGATGGGTCATTCTTCGATAAGTGTATATTTTCGACCATCGTGAGGTCGTGAAAATCAAAACTGTTTCTCCACTTTCTTTCTGTGTGTTTGATATATGTTAACATCTGTAGATTAGGGAAATATTGTTTGGCGCGATCTTTAATGGGGCTATGTAATATTTTGGTTTTTTTTATTAACATGTACACTGTTAATGCGTCATCTCCGTCACAACATTTTTGCACAACTAGATCGTCGCATTTTAACTGAAGAACATAATTCACTTCTTATTCAATCTTTGTTTGGAAAGAAAGGGTGACTGTGAAAAGAAAAAAAAAACATTGGTCAACCATAATCACATTTTTTTCCTCTAGAGCCACCATTTATACTTGCCTTGCTGAATAAATAGTGAATTTTGCCAAATAGTTTTGCTTTCAATCAGTGTGAAGAAATTTTCTCAGGAAATTAGGATGAAGAGAGGTACATGATTACGAGTAAATAGATCGCTAAAAATACCAATACAAATATTTTTTACCAGAGTTTAATCTTTGTTGAAATTTATGCATTTGAACTCAGCGTGACGGAAATGACTGAAGTGTGACGGAAATGACTGAAGCGTGTATTCAACATGTTTAAGAATACATTATAATCACATGTTATATAATAATCTAAAATTCATGCAAACTAAGCTTTGTCATAGAATATTTGTCAATTTTGAACAACATTGTGTGTCAATTAACTGAGTTGACAATCCAACTAAAACTCATCATCTCAGTCACAAAAGAGCCGTGACGGAGATGACGCGTGCGCGTGACGGAGATGACTATCAGACACATTTAAAGCGCCGATAGTTAATGGCAATGTATTTAATACAAATGAGCGATAGTGATGTATGGTTGTTCCGTGGGCACATTCATACAAATGATTAGAAATTCAATCTAACATCTTTATCTAGCTAATATCAATCATTCAGAGATGATAATCATCATCTCTGTCACGAAAAAAACGTGACGGAGATGATGCGTGACGGAGATGACATTCAGACACATTTAAATCGCTGATAGCTTATAGCAATGTATGCAATACAAATAAGCGATAGTGTTGCATAGTTGTTCCGCGGGCACATTCATACAAATAAATAGAAATTCAATCTAATATCTTTATCTAGCTAATATCAAGCGTTCGGAGATGACGCTTAATAAAGGTACGGACCTGGTTTTTGACAAAGATCTCAAAAAAACAATGTTATTTACCTATAGACCGGGGAAAAAACGTGTCTCTTCTTTCTACTACCTAGTCACCCGACATGTTGCCACCACGATCACTTAAATTTAGCATATTTTTGTACCGTAGATGACGGACTCAAAATGCGTGACGGAGATGACGCAAAATATCGGGACACACAAAACAGATTCCTTTTTTTTGTTTTTGTTTATGTGTGCGTATTTAATCTTGGTATTCGTAGTCAACTCATAAAATTGAATTTATCAAGGTATATTAGGACAAAAAATATGCATCTTTTTTGAAATGCTATATTATGATATTTTTACATGATGCCATCGGGACATGCGAGTTTGAGGGGGGGAACATTAAAAAAAAAAATAAAAAAAAAAGTATAAGAGTTATCACTTTACTTTTTTTTGTATTAGTTGATTTTTTACTTACTTGTAAGTCAACACAAAGAGATAACAACAAAAAGCTTTCATTTTTTTTCTATGCGACACCAAAGTAGCGGGACGCAAAACTATACACTTATCGAAGAATGACCCAGATGTGTTATATACAATTTTCATAACTATAGTGGAATTCAAAGAATTGATTTAGTCTAGTGTATGTAGCTGATGTCAAAACGCAACGTTATGACTTGTGTTTTCAAGAGTCTGGCAAGTGATACTCCACCCATAGGCATAGCACTATTACAAGTTTACTTACATTTACAAATCTGAACTTGAAATATGGAGTTATATTACGTCTTGTATGTTAGGCCTTGAACCTGGACCTATAAGGCTATATGTAGTTTATATTAATATATGCCGTATTTCCAATGCACCTAGCTAGGCTTTGAAAGTTTGTATAATTATATTTTTCCAAGTTATATCCAAGGTGAGATCAAGATTCAGTGATAATAAATTGACTTGTGTTCATTCATTAGCCCTACAATTACTTATATAACTTACGTCCAAAGTTGAGCAGTGTTTGAATTGTTGAATTTACACTTTTTAGAACGATTTTAGATCATAAATGTACGTCAGATTTAAAATGATTTCTGCCATATGATAATAATCTAATTTGGGTCATCGTTGCTCTATAAAGTTTAGCTTGTATTAAAACAAGCTAAACGTAACTAGCTCTTTTGGTTAATCTGTAAATTATTTTTGTCAACTGTCTATGCCAATACTAAGTACAAGAATGATCTGCTTAATTTGTCTTTGAGTATGATAAAGCATTATGGATTACCATGGCTAACCAATGAGAATATCAAGTCCTGGAAAAGTATCCCCTTCCACATCCTCACCCCCATGTAATTCATCTATCTTTCTCCGAGATTTTGCATGAAGAGAGCTCAGAGAAAATGTAACATATTCTACCACATGCAAATAACTTTAGAGGAGAATGGGGGGGGGGGGGGGGGGGGGTGACCATGGAGCAGGCCGGGGGGGCAGTCTAAGTTACGTTAACGTTGTCTTAGGGTGTGTGTGGATTTCGAGATTATGATATTAGATGGAAATCTCTCCCTCCATAAATTTCATCACTGGCCAGTTTTCGATCCATCAAGGGGTAGGAACCAATTAGTGTTAATTGTATTTCTAGATTGAGGGGGCAAAGACGGGGGGGGGAGGCAATAATTAGCAATAATTTGCCTTACTTAAAAACAGAAGGAAAAATGTTGTGTCCAAATAAAGACATATAAAGTGGTTGGTGTGCCTCCCTCCGTGTACATCCATGCATGGAGGTGTGGGGGGGGGGGGGGGGGTAACCCCACACTCATGAAAAACGAAACGGTCTGGGTAAAATGATAGGGATAGGGGAGTGGAGGCGAGGAAGATATATTATTGTCAGGCTTTACTTCACCTTATACTAAAACAAATGGACCATCTCCCCTCTTTGGAAATGTCGATCACTTGCCACCCCCCCCCCCCCCCCCCCCCCTCACCCCCTTCAGAATAATTTTAGCCTGATGGAGAATATCACAGAAATAGATATCAATCCCATCATGACAGACAATAGCTTGTATAGTAAATGTTCCGTTGCATAAAATGATAATTTTACATGATGAATAGGGAATGATGCCAATATATATACTGTATTATCTATGTTTATGATAATAAAGACATCAATATGGGCTCTCTTCTCAACATTTCATTATCCACTGCTTCAGTGTGGTTCCCGATCCGTCGTGCATTGATCGGGCACCAGTCGGGTCTGTGTGCGCTGACCCTCTCTTCCGGACTCGACCCGACTCGACCCGACTCGACCCGACCCGATTGGGGCCCGATCGTCGGGTCGGGTCGGATTGGGTCGAGTCGGCTCTGTCTGCGCCGGGCTAAGGGTGCGGGATGCGGACGCGGGTGGAGGGCTCGGTGTCCGTGGGTGCGGTGTCGGCGGCGCGCTGTGTGTACTGTCGTCGTTGGCGGCGCTGGAGTCTCTCGTCCCACGGACACCGAGCCCTCCACCCGCGTTCGCATCCCGCACCCTTAAGCCCGCGCACGCCAGCGAGTCGCCACTCCTCACAAGTGATTTTGGTATTGTAATTGTTTATAATGTTGAGTTTGAGTTGGTACTTATATTTTGGGGCTTATATTTATAATTATATAGGTACTAGATCTTATGATGTTTTTATAGGGTCCTTTTATTGTGAACCAACTCTTGTGGGTTCAAAGTAAGGCTAATATTTGTGAGTTGTATTGAGGGGGCCAAACTAGTAGCTTATTACTCTAGGCCTACTGTAATAGATAAGTATATAAAAATTACACGCAATGGTACTTTCTACTATATACATTTGGGGCGGTGTCAGGCTCTGAGGCGGGAGTCCGTTCACTTGGCCCACCCCTACACATGATTCTGATATTGTAATTATTAATGAATCAGCTTCCCCAAGATCTCGTCAATCTCAGACATCACTAACTTTAAATCCTGCTTGAAAACCTACCTAATGAAACAACCTTAGATGCCTTAGTTATTGTTGTGATAACTTTTTATGCTTATGATCGTTATTTTATTATTATTATGCTATTTTGTTATTACATTGAATTGTGCGCCACGAGTGTTCGAATGGACAGATGTGCGCGCGTTATAAATATAGAATTATTATTATTATTATATTATAATTTATAGTCCAAATTGGTGTTTATATTAATGGGCTTATAGTGTGTACAATATACACTTGGGGTGGTGCCAGGTGTCTGAGGCGGGAGTCCCGTTCGCCTGTCCCACCCCCACACATAACTCTTGCAGGGTAATTATTAATAATTAGAGTTTAGGTTGGTATTTATAAGTATGAGTTCATAGTCTATATTATATACACCTGGGATGGTGTCGGGGTCTGAGGCGGGAGTCCCGTTCACCTGGCCCACCCCCGCACATGACCCTTGTTTTGTAATTACTAATAGTTTTGAGCATGTTGAGTTGAAGTTGTTGCTTATATTTATGAGTTCATAGCTTATACTATATACGTTATTTGTTAATATTCTTCTAAACACTTATAGGTTAGGTTTCGGAAGTAAGCCTAACGAGGGATGTGTTTGTATTTAAATTTGATTGAATTTGATTTGATAATAAAATTAATTCATAAAGTACACATTTATTTATGCATTTATTGATGCATTTATTATTTGTATGTAGCGTGCTACGTTTTTTTTTTTTTTTTTTTTGCAAGGAGACAGGGAGTGCGCCCTCGTTTAGTACCCTAGGACGCAACCAGTTTCCTCCTGCATGATCTGGGGGTTGTTCGTGGCCTCCGCGAACTAGTGCTGCGGCACTAGTCTGGTGCTAAACGCCTTGCCCCCCCTCCAACGAGGAATCCAGTGAGTGAGGCGGGAGTCCCGTTCACTGATTTCTCAAATGGAGAATATAATTAGAATAATAGTTTTGCATATATACGTTTTTTTATTTTATTGGCCTTAGCCAAATTATATTGACATGGCGTAAATAGTCAATGATGACTGCGTCGCCATTAAATTTAAATTAACTAACTAACTCCTGACGACGGACAGTCAACCTGTTCGAAACGTCGAGCCCCTCCTACCACCAAACCCTCTCCTCACAATAACCGGCGCTGTAGTTCTTTCAGAACTACAAGCTCAAGAAAGAATACAAACAGTCCTTTCCAGGACTACCAAACGTCCTTTCTAGGACTACCACAGTCCTTTTTAGGACTATCCTAGAAAGAATCCCAACAGTCCTTCTCAGGACTTACCAAACAGTCCTTTCTAGGACTACCACACTCCTTTTTAGGACTATCCTAAAAAAAATCCCACCATTCCTTCTCAGGACTTACCAATCCCCTTCTTGTACATGGTGCAACCGCAAACCAAACGTATTATCTACACCACCATGGAAGCCGATACTTTCATTTAATTTGTTTAAGACAAGGTTTAAATTATTATGATTGCAATCTTATAAAACTCCTAGTTAGTCAATAAAAAGTCATCATAGTGGCGGAACTGTGGTTACTAATGGTTACTATTAAGCGTACATTTTCTTTATTGTTTAATCCTGATTATTCACAGACATAAACGAATGCTTGTCTTCACCCTGTCAAAATGGTGGAACCTGTACTGATGGGATCGATTCTTACATGTGTGCATGTGTGTCTGGATACGAAGGAGATAACTGTCAGACAAGTGAGTAACTGAAATATCACATTGAGATCATACAAACTACCTCGCAATATTTACTATAGGCGAAGTAAAGCATTTGACTACGAATCGAAAAACAGTGGTAACCACGAACGAATAGTTGTCATTTTTGGTTGACCTCGATTATTTACAGTCATAGATGACTGCTCCACTTTACCCTGGCAGAATGGAGGAACCTGTACTGATGGGGTCGATAGAAAATTGATATAAATAACAGTGTCATCTGACTACAGATGGATTATGGTCGCCTACCTTTCTTCCACATTGTTCAATCCAAATTGTTCAAAGATATTAACGATTGCTTCACTAATTCATCCATCACCATCGCTTCACCCTGTCGAAATGGTGGAACCTGTACTGATGGGGTCAATTCTCACTCGTGTAAAAGTGTGACTGGATATGAAGGAAATACCTGTCAGACAAGTGGGGTACCTCCTTACACTAATTAGATAACAGATTCCAAACTTACAAACTACTTTGCACAATTAATCGTATCCAAAAGGATGCATTCGACTTTAGATCGAACTATTGGTTACTATTAAACATGTTAAACGTACATTTTGTTTTGTTTAATCCTGATTATTCACAGACATAAACGAATGCTCTTCTTCACCCTGTCAAAATGGTGGGACCTGTACTGATGGGATCGATTCTTACATGTGTGCATGTGTGTCTGGATATGAAGGAGATAACTGTCAGATAAGTGAGTAACTGAAATATCAAATTGAGATCATACAAACTACCTCGCAATATTTATCATCATAGGCGAAGTAAAGCATTTGACTACGAATCGAAAAACAGTGGTAACCACGAACGTATAGTTTTCATTTTTGGTTGACCTCGATTATTTACAGACATAGATGACTGTTCCACTTTACCCTGTCAGAATGGAGGAACCTGTACGGATGCGGTCGATAGAGAATTTATATAAATAACAGTGTCATCTAACTACAGATGGATAATGGTTGCTTACCTTTCTTCTTCATTGGTCAATACAAATTGTTCAAAGATATTAACGATTGCTTCACTAATTCATCCATCACCATCGCTTCACCCTGTTGAAATGGTGGAACCTGTACTGATGGGGTCAATTCTTACTCGTGTAAATGTGTGACTGGATATGAAGGAAATACCCGTCAAACAAGAGGGATATCTCCCTACACTACTAAGATAACAGATTCCAATCTTACAAAGTACCTTGCACATTTTATCGTAGGCGAAAGGATGCATTCGACTTTAGATCTAACTAATGGTTACTATTAAACGTACATTTTATTTATTGTTTCATCCTGATTATTCACAGACATAAACGAATGCTTGTCTTCACCCTGTCAAAATGGTGGGACCTGTACTGATGGGATCGATTCTTACATGTGTGCATGTGTGTCTGGATATGAAGGAGATAACTGTCAGACAAGTGAGTAACTGAAATATCAGATTGAGATCATACAAACTACCTCGCAATATTTATCATCATAGGCGAAGTAAAGCATTTGACTACGAATCGAAAAACAGTGGTAACCACGAACGTATAGTTGTCATTTTTGGTTGACCTCGATTATTTACAGACATAGATGACTGCTCCACTTTACCCTGTCAGAATGGAGGAACCTGTACTGATGCGGCGATATAAAATTGATATAAATAATAATGTCATCTGACTACAGATGGATAATGTTTGCCTTCCTTTCTTCTTCATTGGTCAATACAAATTATTCAAAGATATTAACGATTGCTTCACTAATTCATCCATCACCATCGCTTCACCCTGTCGAAATGGTGGGACCTGTACTGATGGGATCGATTCTTACATGTGTGCATGTGTGTCTGGATATGAAGGAGATAACTTTCAGACAAGTGAGTAACTTAAATATCAGATTGAGATCATCCAAACTACCTCGCAATATTTATCATAGGCGAATACAAGCATTTGACTACGGATCGAAAAACAGTGGTAACCACGAACGTACAGTTGTCATTTTTGGGTAACCTCGATTATTGACAGACATAGATGACTGCTCCACTTCACCCTGTCAGAATGGAGGAACCTGTACTGATGAGGTCGATGGAATATTAATATAAATAACAGTGTTATCTGACTACAGATGGATAATGGTTGCCTAGCTTTCTTCTTCATTGTTCAATCAAAATTGTTCACAGATATCAACGATTGCTTCACTAATTTTTCCATCACCATCGCCCTGTGGAAATGGTGGAACCTGTACTGATGGGGTCAATTCTTACTCATGTAAATGTGTGACTGGATGTGAAGGAAATACCCGTCAAACAAGAGGGATATCTCCTTACACTACTAAGATAACATATTTCAATCTTACAAACTACCTTGCATATTTTATCGTAGGCGAAAGGATGTAATCGACTTTAGGTCTAACTAATGGTTACTATTAAACGTACATTTTCTTTATTGTTTCATCCTGATTATTCACAGACATAAACGAATGCTTGTCTTCACCCTGTCAAAATGGTGGGACCTGTACTGATGGGATCGATTCTTACATGTGTGCATGTGTGTCTGGATATGAAGGAGATAACTGTCAGACAAGTGAGTAACTGAAATATCAGATTGAGATCATACAAACTACCTCGCAATATTTATCATCATAGGCGAAGTAAAGCATTTGACTACGAATCGAAAAACAGTGGTAACCACGAACGTATAGTTGTCATTTTTGGTTGACCTCGATTATTTACAGACATAGATGACTGCTCCACTTTACCCTGTCAGAATGGAGGAACCTGTACTGATGCGGCGATATAAAATTGATATAAATAACAATGTCATCTGACTACAGATGGATAATGTTTGCCTACCTTTCTTCTTCATTGTTCAATCAAAATTGTTCAAAGATATTAACGATTGCTACACTAATTCATCCATCACCATCGCTTCACCCTTTCGAAATGGTGGAACCTGTACTGATGAGGTCAATTCTTACTCGTGTAAATGTGTGACTGGATATGAAGGAAATACCCGTCAAACAAGAGGGATATCTCCTTACACTACTAAGATAACAGATTCCAATCTTAAGAGGTACCTTGCACATTTTATCGTAGGCGAAAGGATGCATTCGACTTTAGATCTAACTAATGGTTACTATTAAACGTACATTTTCTTTATTGTTTCATCCTGATTATTCACAGACATAAACGAATGCTTGTCTTCACCCTGTCAAAATGGTGGGACCTGTACTGATGGGATCGATTCTTACATGTGTGCATGTGTGTCTGGATATGAAGGAGATAACTGTCAGACAAGTGAGTAACTGAAATATCAGATTGAGATCATACAAACTACCTCGCAATATTTATCATAGGCGAATACAAGCATTTGACTACGGATCGAAAAACAGTGGTAACCACGAACGTACAGTTGTCATTTTTGGTTAACCTCGATTATTTACAGACATAGATGACTGCTCCACTTCACCCTGTCAGAATGGAGGAACCTGTACTGATGAGGTCGATGGAATATTAATATAAATAACAGTGTTATCTGACTACAAATGGATAATGGTTGCCTACCTTTCTTCTTCATTGTTCAATCAATATTGTTCACAGATATCAACGATTGCTTCACTAATTTTTCCATCACCATCGCCCTGTGGAAATGGTGGAACCTGTACTGATGGGGTCAATTCTTACTCATGTAAATGTGTGACTGGATGTGAAGGAAATACCTCTCAAACAAGTTGGATATCTCCTTGCACTACTTAGATAACATATTCCAATATTACAAACTATCTTGCACAGTTTATCGTAGGCGAAAGGATGCATTCGTCTTTAGATCCAACCAATGGGTATATTAAACATACATTGTCTTTATTGTTTAATCTTGATTATTCACAGACATAAACGAATGCTCTTCTTCACCCTGTACAAATGGTGAAACCTGTACTGATGGGATCGATTCTTACACGTGTGCATGTGCGTCTGGATATGAAGGAGATAACTGTCAGATAAGTGAGTAACTGAAATATCAGATTGAGATCATACAAACTACCTCGCAATATTTATCATCATAGGCGAGGTAAAGCATTTGACTACGAATCGAAAAACAGTGGTAACCACGAACGTATAGTTGTCATTTTTGGTTGACCTCGATTATTTACAGACATAGCTGACTGCTCCACTTTACCCTGTCAGAATGGAGGAACCTGTACTGATGCGGTCGATAGAAAATTGATATAAATAACAGTGTCATCTGACTACAGATGGATAATGGTTGCCTACCTTTCTTCTTCATTGGTCAATTCAAATTATTCAAAGATATTAACGATTGCTACACTAATTCATCCATCACCATCGCTTCACCCTGTTGAAATGGTGGAACCTGTACTGATGGGGTCAATTCTTACTCGTGTAAATGTGTGACTGGATATGAAGGAAATACCCGTCAAACAAGAGGGATATCTTCAATTCAATTCAATTCAATAAGGGTTTATTCAGATGACGTTTTTGCAGCCGAAGCTGAATTGCATGGTCATTTACAAGGTAAAAAGCATCATTATGGTTAAAATACAGCAATGCACAGGTAAACATCAAATATAGATTACATATCAAAGAGTAAATAGAAATATACTAGATAAAGTCAAACGTATAATTAAAAAGCAACATAATTAAACATCAAAACAAATATACGACATGCATGCGAGTTACTGTTGTGAATAATAATCATTTAAAATGCGAACAAAATAGGGAATAGAGCTATTCTTAAATCGGTTGGTTTTACAATTAAATTGAGTATATTTCTGAACATTTCGTAAATTAAAATTGACAATTCTTTGACTTGGCAGCCACGAGGAACAAAATTCATGTTTTTCTAAGTTAATGGCAAAATCAAAAGGAAGTTTATTCCTACGTTCCTCCAATGTCAATAAATTGCACAATTCCAAAGCATGATTATATGATTCATAATAAAGTCCCAAAATAATTCTACATGCCCGTTTTTGTATTCGTTCAATATCATTTGTTTGTTTGATTGTTAAATTGGAATGAAAAAGTGGTGCACAGTACTCTAATATTGGTCTTATATATCCAATATAAACAATAACGAGATCACTAATGGGTAAATTAAAACGTTTTAAGGTACGTAACATATATAACTTTCTATATCTCCTTACACTACTAAGATAACATATTTCAATCTTACAAACTACCTTGCATATTTTATCGTAGGCGAAAGGATGTAATCGACTTTAGATCTAACTAATGGTTACTATTAAACGTACATTTTCTTTATTGTTTCATCCTGATTATTCACAGACATAAACGAATGCTTGTCTTCACCCTGTCAAAATGGTGGGACCTGTACTGATGGGATCGATTCTTACATGTGTGCATGTGTGTCTGGATATGAAGGAGATAACTGTCAGACAAGTGAGTAACTGAAATATCAAATTGAGATCATACAAACTACCTCGCAATATTTATCATCATAGGCGAAGTAAAGCATTTGACTACGAATCGAAAAACAGTGGTAACCACGAACGTATAGTTGTCATTTTTGGTTGACCTCGATTATTTACAGACATAGATGACTGTTCCACTTTACCCTGTCAGAATGGAGGAACCTGTACGGATGCGGTCGATAGAGAATTTATATAAATAACAGTGTCATCTGACTACAGATAGATAATGGTTGCTTACCTTTCTTCTTCATTGGTCAATCCAAATTATTCAAAGATATTAACGATTGCTTCACTAATTCATCCATCACCATCGCTTCACCATGTTGAAATGGTGGAACCTGTACTGATGGGGTCAATTATTACTCGTGTAAATGTGTGACTGGATATGAAGGAAATACCCGTCAAACAAGAGGGATATCTCCTTACACTACTAAGATAACAGATTCCAATCTTAAGAGGTACCTTGCACATTTTATCGTAGGCGAAAGGATGCATTCGACTTTAGATCTAACTAATGGTTACTATTAAACGTACATTTTCTTTATTGTTTCATCCTGATTATTCACAGACATAAACGAATGCTTGTCTTCACCCTGTCAAAATGGTGGGACCTGTACTGATGGGATCGATTCTTACATGTGTGCATGTGTGTCTGGATATGAAGGAGATAACTGTCAGACAAGTGAGTAACTGAAATATCAGATTGAGATAATACAAACTACCTCGCAATATTGATCATAGGCGAATACAAGCATTTGACTACGGATCGAAAAACAGTGGTAACCACGAACGTACAGTTGTCATTTTTGGTTAACCTCGATTATTTACAGACATAGATGACTGCTCCACTTCACCCTGTCAGAATGGAGGAACCTGTACTGATGAGGTCGATGGAATATTAATATAAATAACAGTGTTATCTGACTACAGATGGATAATGGTTGCCTACCTTTCTTCTTCATTGTTCAATCAATATTGTTCACAGATATCAACGATTGCTTCACTAATTTTTCCATCACCATCGCCCTGTGGAAATGGTGGAACCTGTACTGATGGGGTCAATTCTTACTCATGTAAATGTGTGACTGGATGTGAAGGAAATACCTCTCAAACAAGTTGGATATCTCCTTGCACTACTTAGATAACATAATTCCAATATTACAAACTATCTTGCACAGTTTATCGTAGGCGAAAGGATGCATTCGTATTTAGCTCCAACCAATGGGTATATTAAACATACATTGTCTTTATTGTTTAATCTTGATTATTCACAGACATAAACGAATGCTCTTCTTCACCCTGTCAAAATGGTGAAACCTGTACTGATGGGATCGATTCTTACACGTGTGCATGTGTGTCTGGATATGAAGGAGATAACTGTCAGATAAGTGAGTAACTGAAATATCAGATTGAGATCATACAAACTACCTCGCAATATTTATCATCTTAGGCGAGGTAAAGCATTTGACTACGAATCGAAAAACAGTGGTAACCACGAACGTATAGTTGTCATTTTTGGTTGACCTCGATTATTTACAGACATAGCTGACTGCTCCACTTTACCCTGTCAGAATGGAGGAACCTGTACTAATGCGGTCGATAGAAAATTGATATAAATAACAGTGTCATCTGACTACAGATGGATAATGGTTGCTTACCTTTCTTCTTCATTGGTCAATTCAAATTATTCAAAGATATTAACGATTGCTACACTAATTCATCCATCACCATCGCTTCACCCTGTTGAAATGGTGGAACCTGTACTGATGGGGTCAATTCTTACTCGTGTAAATGTGTGAATGGATATGAAGGAAATACCCGTCAAACAAGAGGGATATCTCCTTACACTACTAAGATAACATATTCCAATCTTACAAACTACCTTGCACATTTTATCGTAGGCGAAAGGATGCAATCGACTTTAGATCTAACTAATGGTTACTATTAAACGTACATTTTCTTTATTGTGTAATCCTGATTATTCACAGACATAAACGAATGCTTGTCTTCACCCTGTCAAAATGGTGGGACCTGTACTGATGGGATCGATTCTTACATGTGTGCATGTTTGTCTGGATATGAAGGAGATAACTGTCAGACAAGTGAGTAACTGAAATATCAAATTGAGATCATACAAACTACCTCGCAATATTTATCCTAGGCGAATACAAGCATTTGACTACGGATCGAAAAACAGTGGTAACCACGAACGTACAGTTGTCATTTTTGGTTAGCCTCGATTATTTACAGACATAGATGACTGCTCCACTTTACCCTGTCAGAATGGAGGAACCTGTACTGATGCGGTCGATAGAAAATTGATATAAATAACAGTGTTATCTGACTACAGATGGATAATGGTTGCCTTCCTTTCTTCTTCATTGTTCAATCCAAATTGTTCACAGATATCAACGATTGCTTCACTAATTTATCCATCACCATCGCCCTGTGGAAATGGTGGAACCTGTACTGATGGGGTCAATTCTTACTCATGTAAATGTTTGGCTGGATATGAAGGAAATACCTCTCAAACAAGTTGGATATCTCTTGCACTACTTAGATAACATATTTCAATATTACAAACTATCTTGCACAGTTTATCGTAGGCGAAAGGATGCATTCGTCTTTAGATCCAACCAATGGGTACTATTAAACGTACATTGTCTTTATTGTTTAATCCTGATTATTCACAGACATAAACGAATGCTCTTCTTCACCCTGTCAAAATGGCGGGACCTGTACTGATGTGATCGATTCTTACACGTGTGCATGTGTGTCTGGATATGAAGGAGATAACTGTCAGACAAGTGAGTAACTGAAATATCAGATTGAGATCATACAAACTACCTCGCAATATTTATCATAGGCGAAGACAAGCATTTGACTACGGATCGAAAAACAGTGGTAACCACGAACGTACAGTTGTCATTTTTGGCTAACCTCGATTATTTACAGACATACATTGTCAGATCTAGATACTGTTTTTACTAGTCTGACTTGATAGGTGTGGTTCTGTTATAAATATGTGATTAATACTCAAAGAAATAAGGCAGCGACATACGGAATATATAATTTAAGATATTCTTTTAATCATCATTAAACCATCATTGGTTTGAAATTAACACATATAGAATATATAAATCAACATGAAAGCACATACTTGTATAAATGTAGACTCTGCTTTTTTTTAAATGGTTATTGATCCAATATAATTCTTGTAATTGGTCAATACCAACAAAACATAAAACAAAGCAATTAGTTACAACATAATCGTTTTACAAGCTGAAGCAAACAAAAGAAAAGTAATTGTATCCAATTAACGAACTAAGCAAAACATAAGTTACCTTGTGCCATTAATTACAAAATAATAATAGTCAGGGGTTGTTGAGTTATCATTACTTCTGTTATGGTGATACATTACTGGGTGAATAGCACCTTAAGAGTTCTGGAGAGGTTGCAGACCCAGTCTGCGTAGAAAACATGAAGGTATGGGCGTCGGCTGTAGTAGTGCTCGCGAGGGTTCATTGCGTCGAAGTTGCAGACCCAGTCTGCAATGATGTGAAGCGCGCGGTGGTTGGATTCTCCATGACGAGCGTCGTGGATGACGATCGACGACTGCACCGCGATAATGTGGAGATCTATGCCCGTAGTGGAGAAGAGTGAAGTTGATCCGCCAGGCCGGAGCCAGTTTGAAGATCAAGTGGAGCCAGCTCGGAGCCGGATGGAAGCCGGTTTGACGGTTGGAGCATTGGAGCTCGGGTCGGATGAACGGCGGATAGGAGCCCAGCCGGTTCAGAATTTATGTTGACAGATGGACTGATGAAGAGTTATGGTGACGGCAAGGGTGGCGTACCACTCTACCCAGCATGGTGGTTCTTGGTAGCTTTCCAGGGTACATAGCATAAGGTGAAATGCCTATAAGAACTTCACAGTTCTAGCACAGAATTTGGCTATTCCCTGGTGTATCCATGCCCACTCTGATAAGCACGTCTTGCTCTCTCAATCTCTGATGGCTATCTGTGCCACTTAACTCTTCTCTCATATTCAAGTTAATCTCAGCACCCACATCCAGCGCACAATAATAAAAAGATATTCCCGCCAAAAATCATACTAAATGCATCTCATTGGAGATGACCCAATCACACAAAACTAGGCAAAACCAGTTCCCCTGTAATTGCATTGACTACCCTAAATATACCCTAGGCCAATATACCAAAGCTATTCATCTTTCACTTTGAATGAACACTTTCACAATTGTCCCATCTCCACTTCACTCACGTGTACAATAAACATTCGGTTACAGTCCGTTATTCCGAAGGTTCGTTATTCCGAAGGTTCAGTTATTCCGAAGGTTCGTTATTCCGAAGGTTCGTTATTCCGAAGTTCGTTATTCCGAAGGTTCGTTATTCCGAAGGTTCGTTATTCCGAAGGTTCGTTATTCCGAAGGTTCGTTGATCCGAAAATAAAATCGGGTTCGTTATTCCGAAGGTTCATTATTCCGAAGTTTCGTTATTCCGAAGGTTTGTTGATCCGAAAATAAAATCGGGTTCGTTATTCCGAAGGTTCGTTAGTCCTAAAATGAAATAGGGTTCGTTAATCCGAAAATTAAATAAATACGACATAGAAAAGAATTGAGTTGATTTGATTTTGAGCCGTGTGGACTTGGGAAAGGGGATCAATCTTACTATAATTGCCGTGGCTGCATGGGGGTGGGGGGAAGGGGAGGGGGGCAAAGAGTGGCTTTACAATTCTAGTCAAATTGTATTTTCTTTTTCTTTGTAAAACAGTGCAATAAGAATGAGATATATATATATTTATATCTTTCTCATGTAAAAAAAACATGAAATAAAACCAAAATCAATTTGATATAATTATAATTATGTCATAAAGTTAGATTTTGCTGCTTGATATCAGTCCAAAATCACATTTTATTTGTCTAAAATTGTATGTATTTCATCATAAATAGCAACTAAGGGCAAGGGGGGGGGGGGGGTTACTATTTTGAATACCCGCAAGTGATGTTTTCCACATCACATTTTCACGTGGCAGCCCAAACGTACATTTTCTTTATTGTTTCATCCTGATTATTCACAGACATACACGAATGCTTGTCTTCACCCTGTCAAAATGGTGGGACCTGTACTGATGGGATCGATTCTTACATGTGTACATGTGTGTCTGGATATGAAGGAGATAACTGTCAGACAAGTGAGTAAATGAAATATCAGATTGAGATCATACAAACTACCTCGCAATATTTATCATCATAGGCGAAGTAAAGCATTTGACTACGAATCGAAAAACAGTGGTAACCACGAACGTATAGTTGTCATTTTTGGTTGACCTCGATTATTTACAGACATAGATGACTGCTCCACTTTACCCTGTCAGAATGGAGGAACCTGTACTGATGCGGCGATATAAAATTGATATAAATAACAATGTCATCTGACTACAGATGGATAATGTTTGCCTACCTTTCTTCTTCATTGTTCAATCAAAATTGTTCAAAGATATTAACGATTGCTACACTAATTCATCCATCACCATCGCTTCACCCTTTCGAAATGGTGGAACCTGTACTGATGAGGTCAATTCTTACTCGTGTAAATGTGTGACTGGATATGAAGGAAATACCTGTCAGACAAGTGGGATATATACTTACACTACTTAGATAACAGATTCCAATCTTACAAACTACCTTGCACATTTTATCGTAGGCGAAAGGATGCATTCGACTTGAGATCTAACTAATGATTACTATTTTAATAGTAATCATTAGTTAGATCTCAAGTCGAATGCATCCTTTCGCCTACGATAAAATGTGCAAGGTAGTTTGTAAGATTCTGAATCTTACAAACTACCTTGCACATTTTACGTTTAACGTACATTTTCTTTATTGTGTAATCCTGATTATTCACAGACATAAACGAATGCTTGTCTTCACCCTGTCAAAATGGTGGGACCTGTACTGATGGGATCGATTCTTACATGTGTGCATGTGTGTCTGGATATGAAGGAGATCACTGTCAGATAAGTGAGTAACTGAAATATCACATTGAGATCATACAAACTACCTCGCAATATTTATCATCATAGGCGAAGAAAAGCATTTGACTACGGATCTAAAAACAGTGGTAACCACGAACGTACAGTTGTCATTTTTGGTTGACCTCGATTATTTACAGACATAGATGACTGCTCCACTTTACCCTGTCAGAATGGAGGAACCTGTACTGATGGGGTCGATAGAAAATTGATATAAATAACAGTGTCATCTGACTACAGATGGATAATGGTCGCCTACCTTTCTTCCACATTCTTCAATCCAAATTGTTCAAAGATATTAACGATTGCTTCACTAATTCATCCATCACCATCGCTTCACTAATTCATCCATCACCATCGCTTCACCCTGTCGAAATGGTGGAACCTGTACTGATGTGGTCAATTCTAACTCATGTAAATGTGTGACTGGATATGAAGGAAATACCTCTCAAAAAAGTTGGATATCTCCTTGCACTACTTAGATAACATATTCCAATATTACAAACTATCTTGCACAGTTTATCGTAGGCGAAAGGATGCATTCGTCTATAGATCCAACCAATGGGTACTATTAAACATACATTGTCTTTATTGTTCGATCTTGATTATTCACAGACATAAACGAATGCTCTTATTCTCCCTGTCAGAATGGTGGAACCTGTACTGATGGGGTAAATTCTTACTCGTGTAAATGTGTGAATGGATATGAAGGAAATACCCGTCAAACAAGAGGGATATCTCCTTACACTACTAAGATAACAGATTCCAATCTTACAAACTACCTTGCACATTTTATCGTAGGCGAAAGGATGCAATCGACTTGAGATCTAACTAATGATTACTATTAAACGTACATTTTCTTTATTGTTTCATCCTGATTATTCACAGACATAAACGAATGCTTGTCTTCACCCTGTCAAAATGGTGGGACCTGTACTGATGGGATTGATTCTTACATGTGTGCATGTGTGTCTGGATATGAAGGAGATAACTGTCAGACAAGTGAGTAACTGAAATATCAAATTGAGATCATACAAACTACCTCGCAATATTTATCATCATAGGCGAAGTAAAGCATTTGACTACGAATCGAAAAACAGTGGTAACCACGAACGTATAGTTGTCATTTTTGGTTGACCTCGATTATTTACAGACATAGATGACTACTCCACTTTACCCTGTCAGAATGGAGGAACCTGTACTGATGGGGTCGATAGAAAATTGATATAAATAACAGTGTCATCTGACTACAGATGGATAATGGTCGCCTACCTTTCTTCTTCATTGGTCAATCCAAATTGTTCACAGATATCAACGATTGCTTCACTAATTTATCCATCACCATCGCCCTGTGGAAATGGTGGAACCTGTACTGATGGGGTCAATTCTTACTCATGTAAATGTGTGACTGGATATGAAGGAAATACCTCTCAAAAAAGTTGGATATCTCCTTGCACTACTTAGATAACATATTCCAATATTACAAACTATCTTGCACAGTTTATCGTAGGCGAAAGGATGCATTCGTCTTTAGCTCCAACCAATGGGTATATTAAACATACATTGTCTTTATTGTTTGAACTTGATTATTCACAGACATAAACGAATGTTCTTCTTCACCCTGTCAAAATGGTGAAATCTGTACTGATGGGATCGATTCTTACACGTGTGCATGTGTGTCTGGATATGAAGGAGATAACTGTCAGATAAGTGAGTAACTGAAATATCAGATTGAGATCATACAAACTACCTTGCAATATTTATCATAGGCGAATACAAGCATTTGACTACGGATCGAAAAACAGTGGTAACCACGAACGTACAGTTGTCATTTTTGGTTGACCTCGATTATTTACAGACATAGATGACTGCTCCACTTCACCCTGTCAGAATGGAGGAACCTGTACTGATGCGGTCGATAGAAAATTGATATAAATAACAGTGTCATCTGACTACAGATGGATAATGGTTGCTTACCTTTCTTCTTCATTGGTCAATACAAATTATTCAAAGATATTAACGATTGCTTCACTAATTCATCCATCACCATCGCTTCACCCTGTCGAAATGGTGGAACCTGTACTGATGAGGTCAATTCTTACTCGTGTAAATGTGTGGCTGGATATGAAGGAAATACCTCTCAAACAAGTTGGATATCTCCTTGCACTACTTAGATAACATAATTGTATTCCAATATTACAAACTAGCTTGCACAGTTTATCGTAGGCGAAAGGATGCATTCGTCTTTAGATCCAACAAATGGGTACTATTAAACGTACATTGTCTTTATTGTTTAATCCTGATTATTCACAGACATAAACGAATGCTCTTCTTCACCCTGTCAAAATGGTGGGACCTGTACTGATGGGATCGATTCTTACATGTGTGCATGTGTGTCTGGATATGAAGGAGATAACTGTCAGATAAGTGAGTAACTGAAATATCAGATTGAGATCATACAAACTACCTCGCAATATTTATCATCATAGGCGAAGTAAAGCATTTGACTACGAATCGAAAAACAGTGGTAACCACGAACGTATAGTTGTCATTTTTGGTTGACCTCGATTATTTACAGACATAGATGACTACTCCACTTTACCCTGTCAGAATTGAGGAACCTGTACTGATGCGGTCGATAGAAAATTGATATAAATAACAGTGTCATCTGACTACAGATGGATAATGTTTGCCTACCTTTCTTCTTCATTGGTCAATACAAATTATTCAAAGATATTAACGATTGCTTCACTAATTCAACCATTACCATCGCTTCACCCTGTGGAAATGGTGGAACCTGTACTGACGGGGTCAATTCTTACTCGTGTAAATGTGTGATTGGATATGAAGGATATAACTGTCAGACAAGTGAGTAACTACTGTACATAAATAACTGAAATATAAAATTAACATACAAACTACCTTGCAATATTTATCATTAGCGAAGAAAAACTTGTTTCTACAGTGTTAACGAACGTATTGTTGTCTTTATTGGTTGACCCATAGTTTTCACAGACATAGACGACTGCTCCACCTCACCCTGTCAAAATGCAGGAACCTGTACTGATGGGGTCGATTCTTACATGCGTGCATGTGTGACTGGATATGAAGGAATTCGTGTTATACATGTGAATAACTCCTCACATTACTGAAATAACAGATTGATATCGCAATAATTAGGAGAACTATTGCATATAATGGCTACAAATCGATGTACACGTATAATGGTATCCTATCAATTTTTCCTCTATTATTTTATCATTCATCTTAGCTGAGATTTTGCGCTACAACCGTTTTTCGGTTTTACTATTCGTTTTCTCACACGGAAACAGGTTCAAATTTACGTTCAAAGAATTTTAACAGTTAATGTGCAAAACGATGACGTCAGAAAATCTGATGTGCCAAAGTTATGTATGGAATCATGTTTACAACTCATATAAATATGACAAAGAGATTTAGAGCTTCATGTGCATTTTTATAAAGAAGTTATGGCCGATTAAAGATGAGCATGTTTTACCATATTTTGCATAAATTTGAACTCGCACGTAGCTTCATCCTTAATGTGAAATATGCCTACGTTAGAAAATCCAATAAACCAAAATTATGTATGAAATCAAATCTTCAACTCATGCAATTTTCAAATATGAAAAGAAGGTGGGAGTTATCAATGTTATTTCAAGAAGTTATGGCAGATTAAAGATGGACATGTTTTTGTTTGTTGACCATATATTGGATGAGGTCGATTCTTATGTACATGTGTGACTGGATTTGAAGGAAATAACTGGCAAACAATTGTAGGCGAATAAATGCATTTTGCTATTATACATATTGGTTAACTAAATATGCTCTTTATTGTTTGATCCAAATTATTCACAGACACAAACGACTGCATTTCTTCACCCTGTCAAAATGGTGGAACCTGTACTGATGGGGTCAATTCTTACATATGTGCTTGTGTGACTGGATTTAGAGGAAATATCTGTCAGACAAGTAAGTTTCTCCTTAGATTACTGAAATATCAGATTAAAATCTTGCAATATTTATCATAGGAGACCTGTTGCATTGATGTTGTTATGTGACCATATATTATCTTCTCAAGCACCGATCATAACTAGCTGATACATTGATATAACTGGATATTCCAATTTTGGGAACACAGTCAGTTTACATGGATGCGGCCTTATGCCACGGACAATTCTCTAACTCCAGACTTTAATCTTGCAGATTGTTTTCCATTGGGATGACAGTAACCTATATCCCCGGGGAGATCAGTGCCCGGGGGGGGGGGGGGGGGGGGGGGGCACCCAAATTATTTTTTGACGGGGATGTGCCTCACGGAACTCTGAAATGGGGGTCTTATGCTGCGTTTACACCATGTTCCCGGCGGCCACGGCAGCCCCGTTTGCCCAAAACGTAGTGCGCCGTGAGATTTTGGCAAATTTTTCCTCTGTATTCAAGTTTTGTTAGGTCTTGCCAAGTTTTCTCACGGTCTATCACGGTATCCGTTACTAGCCGTGGGGGGAAGGGGCTGCTGATGCTGTGTTTACACATGTTCCTGGCGGCCACGGCAGCCCCGTTTCAGGCCACCGTGGACAAAACGGGATGGACGTGAGACAACGCGGGGAGACGGAATGGGCAAACGTGACAGGCCGCGATTGCCGTGGATGCCGGGCCAGATTTTTAAACTGTCAAAAAATTTGCCACGGTCACGTTGCGGATGAGAAACCTAGCAGGCCGTAGTAAAACGGGGTGAACGCAACAAAACGTGGCAGTACGTAATAGGACGTAACAAAACTTGGAGGCTGTCCGTAGTAGGACGGGAAGCACTACTACGGACAGCCTCCAAGTTTTGTTACGGCCTGTCACGTTTTGTTGCGTTCATCGGGTGTGAAAACAGGGGTCTTGTAAGCGGCACATACCCGTCTTACATTACACATGAGGGGGTCAGTGGAGGTGGCACTCACGTATGTGCTTCATTATGAAGACCCCCTTTTTAGCAGCCGATTGCCGCTCTCAAGGATCAAATAACTTTTTATAAAATAAATAGTGTCATATGACTACATAACTTATGTACAATGCTTGCCTACCTTTTTTCTTCATGGTTCAATCCGAATTGTTCACAGATATTAACGATTGCGTCACTAATTTAGCCACTACCATCGCTTCACCCTGTCAAAATGGTGGAACATGTACTGATGGGATCAATTCTTACTCGTGTGAATGTGTGACTGGATATGAAGGAGATGACTGTCAAACAAGTGAGTAACTCCTAATGCTGCGTTTACACCATGTCCCCGGCGGCCACGGCAGCCCCGTTTCAGGCATCCTTTGGATGTGCGTAAACCGCGCACCTAATGTGATCGAGCAACGGCGTAAGCTAATACCTCTTTCGTGGCAAACCTTATAATAATGTCGTCTATAAAATACCTTTACAAGAAAACTGCAATATTGTTGTAATATTAAACACGTTAATATAGGTTTTCCCGGTCAATTTCGCTATTTTCTCATGCAATTTCATATCAGCAGCATTCAATTTCACCAAATCCGCGTTTGGATCGACATATCGTCATTCAAATTCGTTTTTAGTCATTCATATTAATTAACGGAGCAACCAATTTCAC
The DNA here is from genome assembly GCA_037951105.1 of Echinarachnius parma. Taxonomy (NCBI): domain Eukaryota; kingdom Metazoa; phylum Echinodermata; class Echinoidea; order Clypeasteroida; family Echinarachniidae; genus Echinarachnius; species Echinarachnius parma. The sequence goes on from JBAMJV010004505.1 coordinate 48,337, forward strand.
ACTAGCGTCATGCCAATATAAGCGATGGGTGCTCATTTTCGTTAATGGTCATTCAATTTCATCTCTAGCAGTCTCGGGTCTCATTTCGGTCATTCAAATTCGCGCATGGGCAAACAAGTTCATCACATTGGCATTCAAATTAAAAAGTGCAGTGGACATGTAGTGTTAACAGCATGGTACATGTATGATATAGAAAACAAGATGAAAATAAAGATACAAAATGGAGAACAGAAATTATGATACAATAACGATCACATGACAAATAAGGAAATGTGATGAAATAACATTATGAACTCGCATGATGATAAAGTTAAGACAAAAAGATGAACGAATGAATGTACAAACAAGAAAATACAGATTACATAATTGAACATAAAAACAGATCGAGAAAAATGTGACTGAGGAATATCGGAAAGTGAAGATTAAATGTTGAAAAGTATATCTAAAAAAAATGGAAAATATAGCCTGATGAGATGGTTGAGACTATAAGGTGAATGTGTGTGCGTGTGTTTATGTAAGCGTAACCAGTTGCGTACGCAGGATTTGTTCAAGGGGGGGGGGGGGGTTATTTCTTCAGAAAATGTTCTGTCAGCGGGGGCGGGGGGGGGGGGGGGGTAGTAGTCGTAGGAAATTTTCAAAGCCGAGGCCGGAAATTTTCGACATTTTTGAGGCCGAGACCAGGGTTATGCACACTTTTTGAGGCCCGAGACCACCGATAATGACGGTCGAGACAGGGGTGTTGAACCAACGAACCCCCACCCCCCTCCCTGGGTACGCCTATATGTTCGTAACTATGTGGTTGTATACATAAATGTATATACAGTATGTTTATTTGTGAATACGTATGGATGTTGTTTGTGTAACTTAAATTGAATGAGCATGTCTGGAAATTGGTCACCCATAAACGAAATTGAATGCACAAACAAGCGATTGCCCAGATTACCGTATTAAATTGAATGCCCATTTGTTGAAAATAGCGCCCAATGATGAAATCGAATGCCCATTTGCGAATTTGAAGTTCGCGATTTGACATTTGGGTGCCCATATACGAATGTGGATGCTCGGAATATGAATTTGAATGACCAAAGCGACTCATCCACGGCAACTGCACGAAATTGAATGCTCATAAACGAATTTGGGCGCGTAAAGTAGGAAATTGGCCGGGAAAACCTATAGTAAATATATTACTCATTGCGGATATAGTATCGGAAATAATATCGCTAGTGATATTCGTTTGTCTCGCAATGTATGGTCAACTAGGAATCTAAAAGATCACGACGTTTCGTGTGCCGCTGCAACAATTTGTCAAGTGATATAATCTACTGTGCGTGTGTTGTTTTTAAATTTAATGGCAGTCAGTCTAGAAAGACTATTGTTGCCAATTGCTTTACTACTTTTTTAAAAATTATAATGCAAACCTGATGTGGGTTTTTGTTTTTTTAAGTGCACATAAGGTGTTAGTTAATACACAAAATATTTACAAGTTACGTATATATAATACGTACATATACATATATATATAAATTGCAGCACAATGTTAAGTTGTGATTTCTTTTCTTCTGTTGTTTTTTTAATTTTATTTTTATATAACTAAACCTTCACACCTGTTACACTCTGGGACTCCCGCCACTGGTGTAAATGACAAAGTATTACTTCGTTAGATAACACTCCTTTTATTACATGATTAAATTCAATTACAAAACACAATATATATACTTGACATAATTTCACTCAATGTCATAATAATCATATCATATCTATATCATCGTGCGCTCATTAGTCCAGTCAATCTAGCATATATAAGGGGGTAACCTCGGCAAAATTGCAACACGGGATTTTTTTTTTTCGGAATTCTGTTCAGGAAACTCCCCTTAACAACCCAAAAAAGTCCTAAGAAATCGAAGTTGCGGAAAGTGGTTTAAAGGGCATTATAAAGATAATTAGCAAATTTGCATAATTGTGAAACAAGGTCAGGGGTCATTTTCTATCTAGGAATAGTACACTAGTAATTAAAACAAATATTCTAAGGTATTTTGGGGCAAGGAATCCATTTCCGGTGCTCGTTTGCGAGTGCCATATGGGCAAAATCCTGAAATCCAAGATGGCTGCTTCCTAATTTGCATATTTATGATTATTATTGGGTTTTAGTGGCTACAGCCTCTAATAAGCAATACTTATATATTTTTTTCTTTAATCATGTTCTAAATGTATATCAAAGATACTTCAGCTTGGTTGCCGCATTGGCAACCTCTAGCAATGCATACAATTCGTATAATTTTATTATTTACCTAATTTGCATATTCCCCCAAATTTAGTTTATTGGGAACCCGGAAAGTCAAAATGAAAAAAAAAATACCACTTTTCCAAGGTTTTGGGGGGCATGAAGTCCATTTATGATACCTAATTCGACGTATCACCTTGGCAACCCACATAAATCCAAGATGGCCGTCTTTGGCATTTTAAAGGATATAGTGCTATTTGCCACTTTAACGGCATTTCTTTTGGAGAGCATAATTTGTTTACTGTTAGCAACCAGCTACATTAAAATTTAAGTATTCCAATTGCTAATTCCAATAATTGCGAGTCCAAAAATTGTAATAATTATTGTTCTAATATAACCAAAAGAATGAAGTTGTGTATCATTACATGTGAAATTTGGGGAGCAGCCATCTTGGATTTAAGAAGGTTGCCATGGTGCTATATGGAAATAAGTATAAAAAATGGACTTGTTGCCCCCCAAAACCTTGGAAAAGTGGTATAACTTGTCATTTTTACTTTCCGGGTTCCCAATATACTCAATTTGGGGGAATATGCAAATTAGGTAAATAACCCAATTATGCAAATTATATGCATGATAGAGGTTGCAAAGGTGGCAACTAATCTGAAATAGCTTCACTACATATTTAGAACATGAATGCAACATAATAATCTGGAATTATTGCTTATTAGAGGCTGTAACCACTGCAAACCACTAATATTCATAAATATGCAAATTAGGGGCAGCCATCTTGTTTTTAGGGCGTTGCCTATACGACACATGCAAATGAGCACCGTTAATGGATTCCTTGGCCTAAATTACCCTAGCATAATTGTTTTTATCAATATTGTACTATTCCTATATAGAAAATGACCCCTGACCACATTTCAGAAATATGCAAATTTGCTAATTATCTTTATAATGCAAATTAAACCACTTTCCGCAACATTAATTTCTTAGGACTTTTTTTTGGTTGTTAAGGGGAGTTTACTGAACAGAATTCCGAAAAAAAATCCCATGTTGCAATTTTGCCGAGGTCAAGACCCTATATTGACTGGACTACATGTGCACGTGTACTGACGAAAAAGAAAGGGAAACAAAAAAGTTATAAACGACAACAACAATTATACTAATATGTTACACACAGGGACTCCCGCCACAGGTGCACACATATGATTAGTCTATAAAATAATGTAATCCATCGCTATAAACAGTCCGAAATGGTAACTTACATAATTCATACAAAAAGAGTATATGGGGACAAGCTATATCAACAGATTCAGCTTCATTATGACACCCATAATTTTACTCACACAAAGAAAGGAACAGAACACAATTTAGTATATTTACAATTTACATTGCTTATTAAGCTACGCCTACTATTATTCTTCCTTCTCAATCATTTATGATTACTCCTTGCAATTATTTATATATTGGAAGAAACCGAAGCTGTATGTATTAGTTTACTTCTCGCTTATATATATATGTTCTAACTAATACTTGAATCACTCTATTGTGATCCAGCTGAAGTAAAAGGCGGCTTGCATTGTTCGTAACTCCTTCCCCATGAATAATTGAGCACAAAGGGCCGAGAGATTGACTTGCCAATGACCTGAACTGGATCTGTCTTCAATCACACGGTCCCCGTGGCCTAGTGGTTAAGGCATCGGCGTTCCAAGCCGGAGACCCAGGTTCGAGTCCTGGCGGAGACCAATTTTTCGACCAGTACCTTTTTTCATTTGGCGGATTAAAAGGAGGAACATTGCTTATTAAGCTACGCCTACTATTATTCTTCCTTCTCAATCATTTATGATTACTCCTTGCAATTATTTATATATTGGAAGAAACCGAAGCTGTATGTATTAGTTTACTTCTTAGTGGGGGCTCTTAGGTCGATATATGAGACCAAGTGTGCACTTCTGGACAAAAGCATGAATTTTGGCACACAGATAGTTTAGACCTTCCTCTACAAGAAATTTGATGGAAGCAATTTTGCACGGCCCATTCTTGGCCGCCATCTTGAATTTCAAAATGGCCGCCATCTGGCACCTTTTTTCATCAATATCTCAGCAATTAAATCAGCTAGAGAGTTATTTTCAGCGGCTATACCCACATAATGGGGGCCAACGAATCACCTGAATCAAATATCAAGACTTCAAATGGCAGCCATCTTGAATTTCAAAATGGCCGCCATCTGGCACCTGTTTTTATCAATATCTCAGCAATTAAATCAGCTAGAGAGTCATTTTCAGTGGCTATACCCACATAATGGGGGCCAACGAATCACCTGAATCACATATCAAGACTTCAAATGGCAGCCATCTTGAATTTCAAAATGGCCGCCATCTGGCACCTGTTTTCATCAATATCTCAGTAATTAAATCAGCAAGAGAGTTTTTTCAGTGGCTATACCCAACATGATGGGTGTCAACGAATCACCTTAATCACATATTAAGACATCAAATGGCAGCTATCTTGAATTTCAAGAAGCTAGAATGATTGGAGAGTTCTTTTTAGTGGCTTTAAACACATGTTTGGGGTCTAATAGACATGAAATGGTTGGTCCATCTTGAATTTCGATGTGGCCGCCACGATAAGTCAATATATATTGAATTCAATTCTGCGAGACTAAAAAGTACATTACTGTGAGTATGTACTTAGTCTGGTGTTCACAATAAATAACATGGAGTACACTTGGAAGACCCAATTCAGATGCACCCACAGTGGTTGGAAGCAATTTCGCAAGTCCCATTTTCGCCTGCATCTTCAATTTCAAAATGGTCACCACCTGAAACCTTTTTCGCTTCAAAATTTTGAAATTCCATATATTTTGTACATATAGCACACTCAGTTCCTGTAAGCAAGGGGTTAATATAACATCTGGATATATAATGTCAGAGGTTATGCCGTCAATTAATGGGGTGCGGTTCGTTATTCCGAAGGTTCGTTATTCCGAACACGCAAATTTCCTATACCTGAGTGTTCGTTAATCCGAAAATGAAAAAGGGTTCGTTAATCCGAACATTTGTTGCATTATTCCGAAGATTCGTTATTCCGAAGGTTCGTTATTCCGAAGGTTCGTTATTCCGAAGGTTCGTTATTCCGAAGGTTCGCTATTCCTAAAATGAAATCGGGTTCGTTATTCCGAAGGTTCGTTATTCCGAAGGTTCGCTATTCCTAAAATGAAATCGGGTTCGTTATTCCGAAGGTTCGTTATTCCGAAAATGAATTAGGGTTCGTTAATCCGAAAATGAAATAGGGTGAGTGTGCGTGTGTCTTTTTTTTTGTGTGTGTGTGTGTGTGGGTGTGTGTGTGTGTGTGTGTGGGTGGGTGTGTGTGTGCGTGTGTGTGTGTGTGTGTGTGTGTGTGTGTGTGTGTGTGTGTGTGTGTGTGTGTGTGTGTGTGTGTGTGTGTGTGTGTGTGTGTGTGTGTGTGTGTGCGCACTGGCGTAGTGGTGGGGGGGGGGGGGGGGGGGGGTGTCATTGGCCCCCCTCCCAAATCAATTTAAATCATGGCTTTTATCTAATTTTATTGGAAAAGAGAGTAAAAGAGAGTCAGATTGCACAGTTTCAATTTTTAAAATGCCAAAGCTCCCTAACCGGGGGGGGGGGGGGGGGGGGGGACACCCCCCTGCCCTTAGTTGCTATTTATGATGAAATACATACAATTCAGACAAATAAAATGTGATTTTGGACTGATATCAAGCAGCAAAATCTAACTTTATGACATAATTATAATTATATCAAATTGATTTTGGTTTTATTTCATGTTTGTTTACATGAGAAAGATATAAATATATATATCTCATTCTTATTGCACTGTTTTACAAAGAAAAATAAAATACAATTTGACTAGAATTGTAAAGCCACTTTTTGCCCCCCTCCCCTTCTCCCCCACCCCCCATGCAGCCACGACAATTAGAGTAAGATTGATCCCCTTTCCCAAGTCCACACTGGTCAAAATCAAATCAACTCAATTCTTTTCTACGTCGTATTTATTTAATTTTCGGATTAACGAACCCTATTTCATTTTAGGACTAACGAACCTTCCGAATAACGAACCCAATTTTATTTTCGGATCAACGAACCTTCGGAATAACGAACCTTCGGAATAACGAATCTTCGGAATAACGAACCTTCGGAATAACGAACCTTCGGAATAACTGAACCTTCGGAATAACGGATTGTAACCAATGAATGACCTATAGATCGACTTCTAATGACAGTCTATCATTCTATTATTCCTTGCAGACATCCTTTTGTAGATTGTCCATGCTAAGGAATCATAATATTATACACCACCCATTCATGCTCCTATTCTTAGTCGTGTCATTATGAACTGCTAAGATTTGGTGTAATGTTCTTGACGGCTTGTAATACACTTCAATGCCAAATTCCTTCAAAGAGCTTTTGAGACACCCTTAAAGTAGGGTAGAACGATAGGTCTTTTTGAGTGTGAGTCTATTTTAAAAGCCCAATTAGGTTAGCCACAAGTGGAGAGAGTCAATGGATTGATATGGATCGCTATGAGCAAAGTATGGATCACTCCTAATGTTCACACGGGTGACCTGAGGTGAAAATATTGACTACGTGAATTTTGTTTCCGATAGATCTTCCAGGCTAACATAATTGAGTGCCCACATGCCCTCCTTCTCCTCCATATGGAACGTTAAGTGCAGATCAGTGGAGTTCAGGTGATCAGTAAACTCCTGCGCGAATTATTTCTTGAATTTGGTGTCGAGTGTAATGCCGCGATTATGAATCTGCTCACTAAAAGTGTCACTATATAGTCAAAGTATCGGTTTGCGCAGCGTAGACATTCTTCCAGGAGGTGAATAATATAATTTAGACGTACCGGTCCTACATATACTCAAGATAATTGTGTCCTCAAGTTCTGATTTATCTATGGGAACATAAAGTCACGTCATAATGATTGAAGCTTTCGTCTTCCACGTGTCCACTCTCGATAGCTTCTACGCTTATCGAGAGTTTGCTACCTGGTGGCATGTCTTTCACACAAGGGGATATATAAGGGGATATATATCTGGACCGGTTTGTCTGTGAGCCAGGTTTCCAACCCCTGAAAGAACATTTACACATACGAGGGGCGTCCAATAAGTTCATAGCCCGACCTTGCAGGAACAGGAAGCTGTGTTACCTAATGTTGTGTTTGCAATGTTGCATCCTCCACATGGACGGTGGTGCACAGCCAAGTTAGTTGTATGCTGTTTCTGCTCTAGACTGGCTGTTATTGTTGCAATGTTCATTCAAAAATCACTTGGAAATTGAAGCAATGCAAATTGATGAGAAGCGTGTGCTGCTCCAGGACAACGTGCCTGCTCATAAGAGCAGGGTGACCCTCCAAAAGCCATTGACTGCGGGATGGAGTTGTTGCTTCTTCCGCCCGTTTCCCCGAAACTGATATCGTTAGATCTCTTTCCACAGATAAAAAAAAAACACTCCTAAGGTTGAGCTTTTCAGGGGGATAATGAGACCAAAGATGCCAGTATACAGGTCTCTGAGGGGGTCTTTCAGAGACTTCTGAAGAATGCTGAAAAGTGCGTGGCTGCATATGAGGATTATGTGAACAACTGAACATCTGTCGATATTAATCGATGTTGCACCTTGACTCTTTCAAGGTCGGGCTATGAACTTTTTGAACGCCCCTCGTACAGGGTCCACATACATTAGCTACAATGACTCTTTTAGTTTTACCAACAAATCCATGAAGCAGCAATAATATCCCCTGTCACTCCCATCCTATTTAATTAGTACATCAAACACTTGGAAAAATAGACATTGACAATGCACAGAAACCACAAATGTTGTGGTATTGTTACATGGATGACACTCACACCAAACTCAAGAAACAATTTGTGCAGTCCTATTCACTTTTAGTTCACTAACGATGGGGATAAGTCATTAGTGTTTCTTGACACTTCTATATATAGTCATCATGGTCATGATAGCGATCAAACTTGATTGAAGCCTGAACGTTAAGATTTATCGGAAAGCAACTCACACTGTCCAATGTCTCAATTCATCTCCAATTACCTATTTGAACAAACATTAGGAGTGACTATTACTTTGTTCCATTATTGTAATCACCAATCCCTGTCAAGAAAATAACATATTATTTGTCTCTCTTCTATGTGTTGCAACTCTAATTGGGCTTAAAGAGCTACATAAAGATCTCCCCGTGCACTGGAAGCAACACGCAATGCTCAAAATGACAGATTGTCTGACCTGATATATATTAGCAGTCTCAGATGCAATCAACTGAACTTCAATTTAATCGGGCATTAGAGTGTATCTATAGCCGACAAGAACAAAACACCAACTTTTAACATCGCCTAAAGACAACCCAACAATAATTATGGGGCGTTGTACATTGTAATTCCATGCCAAGGGTATACATTTGGCTGCAATATGAATCAAACAACAGTCCTATGCAAGTAATCATAAGTGAAAGACACGTACTAATCTCTCAAGACCAGATATTTGGAACACCGACGCACAATTTGTTCCTCTGGAATGTTTCAACACAGGCCACATTGGCCCGAATTCTCAACTTGTGGCTCAACTTGCGCCTGGCCTAAAAGACAAAGACTACTGGTAACAATTTGCACCAGCAGACTTGGTCCCCGGAGATATTATGATGTTTTCCTCGCATTATCAGTCAATCCCTTGAGAGCAGCTTATAAGCATCAGGACAATGAGCTCTTTAAAATTAAGTTATAGTAAAGCCTGTCATCAGCCAAATTTCATCCTGGATCATCCTGGACGTTGTATTGCTGGTGAGCTGTTTCACTGTTATACTGTTAAGAATTGGATTTAAAAGGGCCCATTGTCCTGATGATTATAAGCAGCTCTCAAGAGATTGACTTGATAATGAAAGGAAACTATTATGATATCTCCGGGGACCATAGCTACGAGACAATGAGTCTGCTGGTGCAAAGTGTTACCAGTAGTCTTTGTCTTTTAGGACAGGTGAAAGTTGAGCCACAAGTTGAAAATTCGGGCCAATGAGTCTCCTGACCATCAGGTCGACTGGCAAAAGGTCTGCATTTCGGTAAGGTAGCACAATACAAAAAGGGTGAAGGAAGATATCTGCATGTATACATTCTGGCATTTCAACCCACACTGAACAGAGACAGTGCACAGAAGCAAACTACTTTACATCTACGATCAGATAATTAATTGTTTTGTATGAAAGGGCGAAAGTCAGGTCATGTCATGCACATCTGTCAAAGGCTGTTGATGAGAACCGAATATTAGGAAGTGAACATTGGTATTGTCAACAAATGTGCAAACTTTTTGAAGTCTTGATATGTGACTCAGGTGATTTGTTGGCCCCCATTATGTGGGTATAGCCACTGAAAATAACTCTCTAGCTGTTTTAGTTGCAGAGATATTGATGAAAACAGGTGCCAGATGGTGGCCATTTTGAAATTCAAGATGGCGGTTAAAGTAGGGAATGCTTAATTGCTTCCACCCTTCTATTGGTAAATTATTATAAGTTGACCACAAAGAGATAGGCACAGCAGTTGAAATGAACTATGTAATTGCATTAGTTTCTGAGATGGAGTTAGATATAGGCTTCCCATGGTGGCCATCTTGAAATTCAAGATGGCTGCCATTTGAAGTCTTGATATGTGATTCAGGTGATTCGGTGGCCCCCATTATGTGGGTATAGCCACTGAAAATAACTCTCTAGCTGATTTAATTGCTGAGATATTGATGAAAACAGGTGCCAGATGGCGGCCATTTTGAAATTCAAGATGGCTGCCATTTGAAGTCTTGATATTCGATTCAGGTGATTCGTTGGCCCCCATTATGTGGGTATAGCCACTGAAAATAACTCTCTAGCTGATTTAATTGCTGAGATATTGATGAAAATAGGTGCCAGATGGCGGCCATTTTGAAATTCAAGATGGCGGCCAAGAATGGGCCGTGCAAAATTGCTTCCATCAAATTTCTTGAAGAGGAAGGTCTAAACTAGCTGTGTGCCAAATTGCATGCTTTTGTCCAGAAGTGCACACCCCATGACCTAAGAGCCCCCACTATCTCGCTTATATATATATATATACATATATATAAACGAAAGGCGAACTAATACATACAGCTTTGGTTTCTTCCAATATTTAAATAATGCAAAGAATAATCATAAATGATTGAGAAGGAAGAATAATAGGCGTAGTTTAATAAGCATTGTTCCTCCCTTTAATCCTCCAAATGAAAAAAGGCACTGGTCGAAAAATTGGTCTCCGCCAGGACTCGAACCCGGGTCTCCAGCTTGGAACGCTAGGCCACGGGGACCGTGTGATTGAAGACAGATCCAAATTCAGGTCATTGGCAAGCCAATCTCTCGGCCCTTTGTACTCAATTAATTTATGGGGAAGGAGTTACGAACAATGCAAGCCAACTGTACTTCAGCTGGATCACAAAGGAGTGATTCAAGTATTAGTTAGGACATATATATTAACGAAAGGCGAACTAATACATACAGCTTTGGTTTCTTCCAATATTTAAATAATGCAAAGAATAATCATAAATGATTGAGAAGGAAGAATAATAGGCGTAGCTTAATAAGCATTGTTCCTCCCTTTAATCCTCCAAATGAAAAAAGGCACTGGTCGAAAAATTGGTTTCCGCCAGGACTCGAACCCGGGTCTCCAGCTTGAAACGCTGACGCCTTAACCACTAGGCCACGGGGACCGTGTGTGATTGAAGACAGATCCAAATTCAGGTCATTGGCAAGCCAATCTCTCGGCCCTTTGTACTCAATTAATTCATGGGGAAGGAGTTACGAACAATGCAAGCCGCCTGTACTTCAGCTGGATCACAAAGGAGTGATTCAAGTATTAGTTAGAACATATATATAAACGAAAGGCGAACTAATACATACAGCTTTGGTTTCTTCCAATATGTCTTCCAATATGGCCTAGTGGTTAAGGCGTCAGAGTTCCAAGCTGGAGACCCGGGTTCGAGTCCTGGCGGAGACCAATTTTTCGACCAGTGCCTTTTTTCATTTGGAGGATTAAAGGGAGGAACAATGCTAATTAAGCTACGCCTATTATTCTTCCTTCTCAATCATTTATGATTATTCTTTGCATTATTTAAATATTGGAAGAAACCAAAGCTGTATGTATTAGTTCGCCTTTCGTTTATATATATGTTCTAATACTTGAATCACTCCTTTGTGATCCAGCTGAAGTACAGTTGGCTTGCATTGTTCGTAACTCCTTCCCCATGAATTAATTGAGTACAAAGGGCCGAGAGATTGGCTTGCCAATGACCTGAATTTGGATCTGTCTTCAATCACACGGTCCCCGTGGCCTAGTGGTTAAGGCGTCAGCGTTCCAAGCTGGAGACCCGGGTTCGAGTCCTGGCGGAGACCAATTTTTCGACCAGTGCCTTTTTTCATTTGGAGGATTAAAGGGAGGAACAATGCTTATTAAGCTACGCCTATTATTCTTCCTTCTCAATCATTTATGATTATTCTTTGCATTATATATTATATATATATATATAATTTATATATATAATTTATTTTACATTAATCGCCTTGTTCTGTGAACAAAGCGGACCAATGCCTTTTGAACGTCCGGGAGGGGGCTTTTCAAGAGGGATATTATTTGGTCTAATTCATTTACATTTGTTTCCATCATGAGCATGGCTCTTTCAATCGTGTATCTTGGACACTTCAGTAAGAAGTGATTAACAGTTTCCCTTTCTGGGCAATCATTACAAAAAACATTTTCATGTATGCCTAATCTATATAAATCATTATTTAATCCTAATATTCCAAGACGTAAACGATGATATATTTTTTCTTCATACCTATTTAAAGGGACATTCAATTCAAATTGATCAACTAATTGAATTGACCTCAATAAACTATGGGATTTTTGCCACCGTTGTTGCCACATCGTGTATGTGTTCTGTTCTATTCTCTGTTTAATTTCACTAAATAACATTTTACTATAAATTGCAATGGGACCAGTTAGTCAAATTTTAGCATAATAGTCTGCCATTTCATTACCACTGAGACCACAGGTGGAGGGAATCCATTCAAAGTTTACTATAATTCTTTTATATTTCAAGTGAGTGAGAAGTAATATCACTTCTTGAACAAAAACGTCATCTTTAGCGTTTATGATAGAAAAAAGACTACTCAACGAATCACTAAAGATAACCACACCGACATGAAGGGTGTCTAGTTGTTCAAGCCATGTTAACGCTAAAATAATAGCTGTCATTTCTGCTTTGTAAGAGGAGATGGAATATGACAGCCTTTTATATTGTTTATACAAAAAGGATGGTACCCAGAATGCCGCCGATGCATTGTGTTGTTCAGGAACAAAGGAGCCATCAGTGTATATGTGCAGCTCTGTTGGCCATTTCCTCTGTATCAATTCTTTACTACAATATAAAAAATACTGTGGGTTGTCTGTTTTCTTAACCATCTCTTTCAAGTCCATATAAACGTTCGGAGTGACTCACGTCCACGAAGGGATTATATAATGGCTTAAAGACTCAATCTCTATTAAATTTTCTTCAAATGTTCTGTATCCAAATGGTTTATTACCGTTTTTCAATTTTAAATATTCAAATTGCCAACATGCTTGAATATGTGGGATTAACGGGTGGTCTACAATTCTTCTAATGGCATACTTCAATTTAAGAGACAACATTTGTCTTCTTAAATCCAATGGCAATTCCCCCGTTTCTACTTGTAGAGCGTCTAAAGGTGTGAGGGGGAGAGCGCCAATGCATATTCTCAAAGCCTGATATTGAATAGAATCAAGAGTCTTCTTTACACTATCTGAGGCACTATCATATGCTTCACATCCATAGTCCAACAAAGAACGTATATAGGACCGGTAGACCATTAATAAAGACTTAGAGGAGTTACCCCACTCAGTCCCTGAGAGTCTGAGAGACATCTCAATATATTCAATTTACGTTTACATCTTTTAACAATATTTTCAATGTGGTCATGCCATAAGAGTTTCAAAAATAACTCCTAGGAATCTATGGTTTGTATTAAAAGTCAGAGCCACATCATTCAATGTAATCACAGGTGCATGGAGCTTCACACTCTTTGTATATAGGACTCCATTAGTTTTTGACAATGACACTTTAAAACCCCATTTTTTAAACCAAATACTTAATTGGTTTAAATACGCATGTATTCTCTTTGCCATATATTGGATGTTGGTCCCCGACATCCAAATAACAATATCGTCTGCATATAATAAGATCCCAACTTGTGCATTGACTGGGATATCACTCATCATAATATTGAATAAAAGAGGACTTAAGATACTTCCTTGTGGTAGGCCTCTACTAAGACTTTTAGTCTCTGAGAATTTATTATTAATGCGTACCTGGTATGTGCGGTCTGTAAGGTAATAATACAAACATTTTAACATATTTCCTTCCACTCCTCGTTTTTGTATTTTAGTTAGAAGGCCCTCTACATTGAGAGTATAATACGCTTTTTCTAAATCTAAGAAAATCGCTATTGTATGACCTTTATCATGTTTATTATTAATTCTTTTTTGTATCGTCTTCCTTGCCTAAAGCCAGAAATGAAAGGTGGAATAATGTTTTGCTTTTCTACAAACCATTCAAGTCTATCTTTTACCATTCTCTCCATTATTTTAATGAAGCATGGTAATAGCGCGATAGGCCTATATGATTGCACATTTTGAGGATCTTTTTCAGATTTAATGAGTGGTACAACAATAGAATGTTTACACACATTTGGGATATTTCCTGTTTTCCAAATTCTATTATACAACATCAACATCGGGGGTAAATTATAATATACTTCATACGTAATATTATCATGCCCGGGGGCAGATTTCTTCTTATTACACAATCTTAAATCATTCTTTAGCTCCTCCATATTAAAGGGTTCATTAATGACTAATGGTGTAGAGACTTGTTCAAAATATTGTTAATTAAAGGCCATTTGTGTCTCTATACCTTGGGTGTCACTTTCAATGACAGAAAAATATTCAACGAAAGTGTCAGCTTTCTAGCTTTCTCTTTATCGTCTCTCACCTCTTTATCTTCCATTACCAAGTTAGGGACTTTCTTCTTCTGAGTAGGAAGACCATTCATACGTCTAATACATGACCATATTTTAGATTCACGAGTGTACCGATCAATATTCAAACAAAATCTCAACCAGTAGTCTTGTTCCGCTTGTCGGAGTATTTTTTGTGCTTCCGCTTTTTTTATCTTGAAAATCAATAAGATTCTCAATCGAGATGCGCCTTAATAATTTATTTCTAGCTTTATTTCTCAATCTAATTTGTATCGTACAATCTTTTGTCCACCAAGGAAGTGGATTATAATTAGACTCTCTTTTCTTTAACAATTCTAATAAGAAATTTTTCCAATACACATATAAATTTATCATAACAAGTTTGTACATTATCATCAATTAATAATGTATTAAAACCTTCTTCACACTTACTATAAAAGCGTTCCCAATTTATATTTAACATACATGAGCGTCCTGATATTGAGTACCATTAGTGGTTCTCTGACCTGCTCCGCCTAGTTGTATTGTTGTACATATCAAAAGATGATCACTTCCAAAAGTATTCTTTTCAACAATTTTCCATGTACACTTATTAGCTAGAGAGGGGGTAGTGACTGTGAGATCTAAATGAGAGAGTTTTCCAGAGTGAGAATCTAATCTTGTGCCAGAGCCGTCATTTAAAATGACAGCATTATTTTTCCCAAGGGCGAACTCCACAACTTTTCCATTGTTACTATTTTTCTCACTGCCCCACAGTGTATTATGAGCATTACAATCACCCATTATAATGTATTCATAATTCTGTGTGTATGAATAAATAATGTCCATAATATTATTATCAAGTTTTTTGCATGGATTATAAAAATTAACTATTGCTATTTTTTCTTTTTCAAAGCTTATAATTACTCTTTGTAATTCAATATCATCATCTTGGGCATATGAAACATAGCCCAATGATTCATGTATATAAAACGCACAACCCCCTCGTTGTTGATTTGTTTTATTTCGATATAGACAATCATAATGGGGAATTGAAATGATTATATCACATTCATACCAAGTTTCCTGAATACATATCACCTGATAAGTATTTATAGAATTATTCAAAAAGTGTATAAGTTCTTGGCCGTGTCCGTGCATACCTTGTGCATACCTTGTGCATTCCATTGTAAAATATTGAGGAACGCGGCCATACAAATAAAATTATATATTTTCATCGCGAAGAAATTCAGTTTCCTTCAAGTTTAGCAGCTTTTCAGCTGCCACTTTAATCATATTAATATGATACAATTCATCAATTGAACTCATCTCCTGAAAGAAGGTGGACATTAGGGTCATAATAATATTAAAGGGTACCACCACCCAAAAATAATCACCTTTTTATAGAAAGGTAACATCTTTAGTATTCCATTCCTTCAATAAGTTCACAGAAATATGTTTTCAGAAAAAAAAAAATATAATTGGAAAACGCATCACCATTCTCAGCCATGCGGTCATGCGGTCTGAATGCGCAGACTATTATGCGAGCAGAGCCAGCGGCGCTATATGCAGAGCGAACGAATCATCCGGGATGCTATTGACGTACGCGTGAATTGCAGTGGCGCACTCGCAAATGCCTGGCCCGTGTGGAACCACGAGATAGCCGTGGTTCCGTAAGTGGTGGAAATCAATTGCTTTGTTTATGAATTACACAACCCTTTGCAAAATGTTGGGTATCTATTTGATATCACAAAACGGTACCAAAACATATAATAATATGTTGTCCTTTGCCTGGTGGTCCCCTTTAATGAACTTTTCACTCTTCTCCATAGATAAAGTGTCTTTATCTTGTGTACTTTTATCACTCTTTTGGCTTGGCGGATAATGTTTTAATTGTGGGGGGATTACTACTTCGCGAGAAGAGTTTCCTGACTTATGAATGAGTGTATCAGATTGTGGTGTCACTACCTCAACATTGTCTCTTTTGCTATTTTGAGAGGTCGTTTGAGATGTGCTAGTGCCAGGCTGTTCTTTATTCTTAGTCAATGAAGTGTCTTCGTACACTTTCGTGGCCTGTGCATAAGTTACCTTCTTTTCTATTTTGACCTTTTGTATATCTTGAGCAATTTTTGCGGATTTGCACCCGCCGTAGGCTGCTGAGTGGGTGCCACCACAATTTATACATTTGGGGTTTTCATTTTTGTTACATTGTTCAAAACTGTGTGCTTCACCGCATCTTACACATCTCTCTTTAAATCTGCACTGGGCAATGGAGTGCCCGAATCTTTGACACTTAAAGCATCGAATTGGTGGTGGGATAAACTGCTTAACATGGAATGTTTGATAACAAATTCTTACTTCTAATGGTAGCGTAGTACAACTAAACGTCAAAATAATACTCTTCAAAGGGGATCTTTGTGTTGTATTTCCATTTTCTTTTGAGGTCCCAGGAAGCTCACTTGGGATTTTCTTTGTAATTCTTTTAGCGGAAATGACGCGCTGTCCTCTTGTTTCATTTAGAATATCCTCCTCACTCATGTCTGGGGGTACACCATAAATTACACCTTTTATACCCTGCACCCTTTCTTCAACCTTTACTGGGACATTTCCCACCGTTTCTATGTGCTGTAGCAGCCTATATTGCTTCACATTTTTACTAATGACCAATATGCCAAAATGTGTTTGCTTGATCATTTCTACCGGGTCATTTCCACAGACTGCTTGGATTGATTTAGCAATCGCAATGGGACTGATGTTCTTCAAACTTTTCATTTTATCAATTGGGGTAATCAATATCTTGAGATCATTTGGTTGATTTACAGGAACTTGTCTTGGGGTTTGGAATGTGACGGTGTCGTCCATGTCAGAATCGGAATCAGAGTTGGGTGCCAGGGCCCGTATTCAATTCCGTACTTAAGTACAAAATTTAAGCAATTTACTTAGTATTTGGCTTAAGTAAATTACTTAGCCAAAATTGAGATTCAATTCATCGGCTAAGTATTTTACTAACAGGCAATTCATACTTACGTCTAGCACTGGCTCGGCACTGGATAAATCCACTGCCGAGCCAGTGCTAGACGAAAAAGCCGACCATTCATACTCGGCATCAACAGTGGATAACTGACGCGCAAGTATGAATACAACAGTGGATCGAAAAGCTGTCTAGGACATGACTGGGCATGCGCACTAGTACACTTCTATTGTGACGTAACGATGACTTGCAAATTCTGAACGCGCAATACCGTAATGCGCATGCGCAACCTTGTGCTAGACGAGCTGTCTAGCATCAACAGTGGATCAACAGTGGATCAAAGTTATGCCAGGCTGAGCACAGACTGATGCTAGACATTCCATTCATATCTGCGTCTAGCAGTGGATTTATCCAGTGCTGAGCCAGTGCTAGACGTAAGTATGAATTGCCTGAAAGTAAAGTATGATTTTGTCTTAGTAAATTACCTAAGTACTTTACTTAAGCAAGGTTGCTATTCAAATCCCTCATTGTGACTTAGTAATTTGCTTAAACTTAGGAAAATCATTAGGACACTTAAGCATAGCTTAACGCTGGAATTAGTGGGAAATGGGTATTTAATATGGTGGTGAAACGACATTAAATGCTCCGAAATAGAAATGCAACCCCCTTCCCCTGAAAGTTATAATTTAAGATGATATAAGCGCATTATCAAAGCAAACTGTGCGCAGTGCGCTTCAATTCAGGCGCATTGAGAGTCGTTGCGCTCATGAAATCACAGATTTATACGCGCCAAAAGGATGTGTACAGTGCACTATTAAGAACAAAAATAGTGAATGGCAATCATACAGGGAAAATAAAAAAATCAAGCTGTTACCGAATATTATCTGCTTGATTTGTTCATCTTTTGTTTACTTGTATGGATGTTGTGGATATAATGTGATCTACTACTGTAGTAATCCATGCCATTTTGGTGGACATATTCTTCAAACATTGCAAGTGATATATTTATGGGACATTAAATAATGGTCACAGCCGGCGGGTAAGTTATTTTTAATACTTCTTTATCATACAACAAGTATATTCCATGTTTGAACATAGTTTGCTGGTTCGTTATTGGACTGGAGGCATCATTATGGATCATATTATGTAAAAAATCAATAACTCTCTCCACTTTCGGAGCTTCAAACGATCAAACTTTCACAAGAGCATAGCCTAGATCAATTAGGCCTGCAGATTATGGATCCGACAATCGACATGGCATACCTCATATAAACTCAAGAAAACCATAAGCAAGCAGTGATTTTATTCCTCGACTTTGATGTTTTTCTGCTCATGTTGAAGCTTTGACTGCTCCGCCCTATAATACCGTAATAACGTAACGTTTCAATCAAGATTGCTGTTATGATCATGCAATTCTGTTTTAACACATGAATTCCCATTGACAAGCGTCGCACAAAATTGGTTTGCGATTTTGTTTTAACACGTGAATTCCCATAGACAAGCGTTGCACAAAATGGTTCGCGGATACCATCAGCACTAATTTACAAACCATTGTGACGTCACAAGTATTTTACTTAGATTTTGTCTTATGTAAGTAAAAGTCTAAAATGCGATTCGAATACGAGATAAGTAAAGTTCTTAGCTTAGCAATTTACTTAGTAAATTTCTTACTTATTCTAAGTACGGAATTGAATACCGGCCCTGGGTCTCAATATCTTTGAATGCATATAATAACGTATAATTACGTTTCGATTTTTTCTTCTTAGGAGTGACTACTTGAAAACCATCATCACCCGTAGGGTTTACCAATGGGGGGTCAACTGGGATTTCCCCAGTTGTTGTTGCCATCTTAAAATGGCGGGAAAATTAGGTTTTTAGTGTACGGTGCATGTGCAAACAAACAAACAGAAAAAACCCACAATAATGGTTTGCTTACCTCTTTATAAAATCCACACAAATTAATCCAAAGTAAGAGATAACTAACCAATCCAAATTATAAATAAAAAACCAACATAAGTCAAAAACCAATATAAACAACAAGGTAACTATAATGAACGCGGGAGCGATCCCCTCGGCACGTCCGTCCGCGACAAGCCAAATCTCAATTTATTTATGTAAGCAATCGTGTTTTATACTCTTCTTTGGCTCCAAACGCACAATCTCGCATGAGCGAGTACGTTCCTAATTGGTCAATAACGGGCAACGTCGATTGGCCGGTGCACACGGGTACTCAACCAATCAACGGGACGCTGGTTCGGCACGCTTGCTAGGCTAGGCTAGCGGGAACAATAGCGAGCTCAACCAATCACGTTAAACACGTTAATTGGCCAATATACAGGGTGGCCCCAAAAAACCCGGGACGGGGCACTTGCCAAAATAAAGTAACAACATTATTATGTCCATCGGATAGGGTGTCTTTCAAATGAAGAACGATACCAAGAACAGTCAATTTGGCCGTGTAGTTTTTGTATTAGGGCGCTGTGAATGACACATGTCAGGTTCCCTTTTTTGTCAATTTTTGCCAAGGCAGTGCTTGATAAATCGCACTTACTGCCCGTCATATCATCGAACAACGAGCAATACGCGCGCAATTGTTAGTGTGCATTCAGCTGTGTACCGAGAGAATGGCCATACTTATTCGATGCTATTACGGGCAGGAAGTGCGATTGATCGGGCAGTGACTGGGTAAAAAATTACCAAAATGGGAACCTGACATGGTCTCACTTACGACGTCCTACCACACAAACTACTCGTACAAAATTACCGTTCTTGGTATTTTTTTTTATTGGACAGGACACTCTATCCGATTGACAGAATCATTTTGTAACTTTATTTTGGGAAGTACCCCGTTCCGTTTGTTTTGTTTTGTTTTGTTTTTTTTTTTTTGGGGGGGGGCATCCTGTATAGTTCGATGAAGTGATGATTTATACACATTCTGTTTGTATTCGTATAATCGAAATTACAGGGTTGTTCGATCTGAAAATGTATTATTGATTATTACTCATATTCATGTGTGACTCGATATGAAGAAAATAACTGTCAAACGAGTGAATATCTCCTTACATTACTAAAAACAAATCAGATTACAATCATAAACACTACCTAACAATATTTATCGTTGGCGAAAATGTGCATTTGAATACAGATCGATATAATTGGTACTAATGTACCCTTTTTGTATTGTTTAATCCTGATTATTCACAGACATAAACGACTGCTTTTCTTCACCCTGTCAAAATGGTGGAACCTGTACTGATGGGGTAAATTCTTACACGTGTTCATGTGTGTCTGGATATGAAGGAGATAATTGTCAAACAAGTGAGTATCTCCTAGATTGTTGACAAAAACATTAACACAAGTACATTATCTACTAATTTCAATCAAGCGCAACAACAAAACACTTACATGACCTACATTTATTATATAATATAGAATTTAGAAACAAATAATTTTATTGATTTGTTGTGGCTACTTTAAAAATATTTCCATTTGACCCATGGTGACCTTTTTTTTAGGTGGCAACATCAACATTTAAAGGATTTTAAAGGAGTTAAAGGGATAGTTGAGTTCTGGTAGAGTGAATACAGTTTTAGTCAAACTGAAATTTAGTAACCAAAACCTGCACCATTACATTACAAACTAATAGATATAACTCCACCATGCTCAAAAAGAATAAAACAAAAAAGCCAGTTATCATTCAAAAAGAGCTGTTTAAACGAAAGAGGGCGCTTTCAAAAAACGAATTGGTTTATACAATTTTAAATCAAATATTGTGCATGTGTTGTTTTGTTGAAATAATGATTAGATATTAAAAGAGATAATCAACAACTATCTAAACACCTCTTTTGAAAAACTTTTAAAAGAGGAAGCCTTTTAAAAACGAATTTTAACGGCTGGTTCAAAATTATTGAATACTTTAGACCGGCAGCCCAGAGGTCTTTTGTGCATCGAAAAGCGTACTGATTGTTGAACATATGAATATTTAGAGGAGAATGTAACAAATCCAATAATATGAGTCTCCCTGGGTGTATCCGTGGATAAAGGGGTCCTTTGCGCCTCCAAAAGTTGGCCCCCGGGTATTGTCCGATGCTTCTATTTTGTACGATTGTACCGTGTTAAGGTGGGTTCCCACTGCCGATCCGATCAACTCGATCAAGCTCGATCGCCCCATCGGCACATTTTTACCCCGACCAATCTCGACCAACTTCTTGATCGTCCTTAAACACGATCTCTTCCCGACCGCTATTCGATCTTTTACGACTCACATCCGACCATTCACGACTTCTGCACGACGTATACCTGAAGACAACTCCGATCTCTACTCGATCATTCCGATGCATATACGATCACTATACGATATGTACTAGACCATCTAGACCAACTGGACGTCAACACGATCTCTACACGAACTCGACTCGGGCAGGTCGACCTGCTCGTACAGGAGTCGACGATGAGTCGTGAATTCGTTGTGTTTGCAGAAGTCATTACCGACAGCCGATATTACAGTATTCGCTTTTGATCAGTATTTGAATCATCGAAGATCAAGGATCAATAATGACTTGGACTAAGATTAATAATAATATTACGATTAAGACCAAGACAAACGTAACACAATATCCCTTTAAAGCAACACCCCAGAGCCATCCCGCTGAGGGTTCCCTATCACGACCGCCCCTGCCGGAGCTATCATGGAACAAGTCCTTGCACATCTGTGCAAACAAATAAACTGCGATGTGCTATGTCTTCAAGATATTATACCCAGCTATACTATACACAAAACATTTTAAAAACATTTCCGTAAGGTCCCAAAGTTGTTAACTTCAAATGTTTTCTAACAAACAGTATAAAAATATTTAAGTAACATTATATTTTTTTAGTGAATGTTTTAATAATAATAATACAACATTAAATAAAATGTTATTTTTGAAACATATTTACAATATATTAAAACAGAAATAATATTTTCAGATAAATAATGTTGTGAGGAATGTTTTATAAAAAACAAATGCCACTCTATTTTAAATGTTAAGACAACATTTTCCAGGAAACAAAATATGACAAACATTTGTTAAATGATTTTTCCTTTAAGAAAAAACATTAACTTCTAATGTTGATAATAAAATGTGTAATCAATGCAAAAACAAAATATTATAATAGTATATAATTAAGATGTCTTGAAAACATCAACCTGATGTTTTGATAACAAAATCTAAGATTTGTTTACAATATTAAAAAAATGTTTCAACAACATAAGGACTGAATTTTTTTCGATTTGTATTTTATTCATTGTTAAACAACATGTTCAATGAAATGTAAATATCACAAACATTTTTAAATGGTATTTTCTTTCCTTAAAAAAACATTTACTTCTAATGTCTATAACTGAATGTTTTTAAAATGCAAGAGCGAAACATTCTTTAAAAGTCTTTTTAAATGTCCTTAACACATAAACTTGATGTTATAATAACATAATTTAAGTTTTTGCTACAATATTCCAAAAACGTTTCTACAACATTACGATTAAAATGTTTTAGATTCACATTTTATGGCGTTTTAAAGATGAGTTTACAAAATGTTTCATTTTATCACAAATTTAACATAAAAAATAGTTATATATACTGAAAAAGAAAATGTTATGAATCATGCTGTGTAATAATCGCATGACATCCTGCATTAATGTTTAAAAGACATTTTCTAGAAAATGTAAGTATGACAAACATTTTTTAAATGTTGATTTTTTTTTTCTTAGATAAAACATTTACTACTAATGTCATACCTTGATGTTTTTTAAATGCAAGAGCGGGACATTTTATAAACGTATATTCAAAATGCCCTTAAAAGGTAAAGACCAGTTTTGGAAACGCCCCCCCCCCCCTCTCAAAAAATGAAATGAAAGCTCTTATTACCAATAATGTGAAAGAATATAATTATACTAATATAGGATTATCCAGGCATAATATAGCAATGTAGGCATAGATATATATCGCCCATACGCAATGTACGCTACGTGTATTACGAAATACTGATTTCTTCCGATATTTCTCTATTTAACGATGCTTAGGTTCAGATTTTTACCACAAAAGCCCTATTTCAATACATATTGTTTGTTTGTTTGTTTGTTTTATTTCTGCATTTTTTCAAAACAATACATAATCATAATTGTACAAAATGTATTTCAAATATTAACAATATAATTACAAGTGATAATTATACATAAAGAAAAGTACAACAAATAATTATCAATTTGAAGTAATAAATAAAGCACATAAACGCAGGAGACCGCCATCATGAGCTGTAAGCTTGAAATCGATGGCGGCCTCATAGGGACAATCAACGACACAAACTAATGCTTTTGTGTAGTATATATGCATGACTTTGATCAGATGGGTGAAGTGCAAGTGCATGTGCAAGTGCATGTGCAAGTGGAAGTTCAATCAAATAGAATTCCGGTTATAATAAGTTTGGGGTTTAACTAAAAAATAAAATAAATATTTTTACATTTATATATAAGAGACAATGTTTAGTGAGTAACGACTCTGTATAGTGATACAAGGTGACGCTTTAATGTTGCTTTAAATGAATAGAGGGTCAGGCATGATTTAATTATATTTGGTAAATTATTCCATAAATCAAAAGTATTCCATATTCAACAATAATGATCAATATAGATGTATTCGGCTACTTTCCCGAAACTGGACTTGGGCTTTAAAGCAGAAACTTGATGTTATATTGACATAATCAAAGATTATGCTAAAATATTCCAATAACGTATAAACAACATTACGATCATGTTTTAGATTCAAATTTATGACGTTTAAACGATGATTTTACAAAATGTTTCATTTTATCACAAATTTAAAGGGGTAGTTTAGTTTTGGTAGAGAGGGCGCTGCACATAAAAAATGTTTTGTGAGGTTATGAAAAACTGAGTGTCGAATTTGAGAGAACATGCAATTATAATGGCAGAATGAGCTTTATTTGGTCAAAATCGACCCAGAAACGGCTAAAATATCAATAAATATATCTGATCTTATAATTATTTGGGGCCCAAATAATTAGATGATATGTAGAAAAAAAATGCTTGCACTTTTTTTAAAAATGTCAAAAGCGTTTTTTTTTTGTTTAAGTTGTTGATGATCTCGCTATTTAATAATTATATCAATACAACATCACATACATAATTTTGTATGAAAAATGGTTGAAACCAATGCCTTTTTAAAAAGCACCCTCTTGTGTTTTAATTGCTCTTTTTGAATGATAACATGCTTTTTACCTAGTCGCTTGTAATTTTGTATACCTTTCGAGCATGGTGGAGTTATAACTATTAGTTTATAATGTTACTGTGTGAGGTTTTGGCTCTTAAAGTTCAGCCTTACCAAAACTAAACTACCCCTTTAACATTTTAAAAATCTCTTTATACTAAAATAGAAAAGGTCATGATTCATGATGTCTAATACTCGCATGATATTCTGCATCAATATTTAAAAGACAATTTCTAGAAAAAGTAAGGTGAGAAACATTTTTTAAATGTTGATTTATTTCTTAAATAAAAACATTTACTACTAATGTCAATAAATTAATGTTTTTAAAATGCAAGAGCGAAACATTTTATAAAAGTCTCTTTAAAATGTCCTTAATACATGAACTTGATGTTATAATGACATACTAACAGATTTAGCTACAATATTCCAATAACGTTTAAACAACATTACGATTTAAATGTTTTAGATTCTAATTTATGACGTTTAAAAGATGATTTTACAAAATGTGTCATTTGATCACAAATTCATCATCATCATCATTATCATCATCGTCATCATCATCATCATCATCATCATCATCATCATCGTCACCATCATCTCACTCAATGTCAGCAGTAGTGCACACTCTACATTTAGCTCTTCGTGCTCGGGATGTGATCGAGTGCGCTCGAGTAGCAGTCAAAAAATGAGAGTAGCGGTTTAAGGAAGTCGCGTAGCGCTCGTGTAGCGGTCGAGTTGTTAATAAAAACAGATCGAACCATGATCGAGTTGATCGGGAACCAATCGTGTCGTAGTCGAGTATAGATCGAGATGATCGGTGGAAAAAATCCATCCAGACCAAACTAGATCTCTATACGATCGTTTCCCGACCAGCTAGACCTCCACTCGATCAATACACGATCGCTGTTCGATCGCTTGCCTTCTCGACCCCTACACGAAGATTTTTGACTGTCAAAAATATTCGTGTAGGGAGCGGGACCATGCCGATCAAGGTAGATCGACCCCGATCGCCCTTGCCGAGCAAGCCCGAACAGGCAAAAATATGCCAAAATAGCCTGATCGGGCTTGATCGAGTTGATCTGATCGGCAGTGGGAACCCAGCTGTAATCGTCACTCATGACTCGCCGCGGCGGGGTAAGCGCATCGTAGACAATGGAGAAATCACTGATGCATGTTACCTTTTTCGAACATCTTACAATGCCTGTTTTGAAAGACAAAATACACGTTGATGCATTGGGGATTATATCCAAAACCTCTTGCAACTTAACAAATATGTCTTACAGATTACAGAATACATATTGATAGCACGTTTGAAAATGCCAAAGGCCATATAAATACATTTTAATGAACCCATCACCAAAACAAGATCAAACAGGGCTTCCACTTACCAATTAATTTTATGACATTACATAAGCACCCGTCTAGAAAATAATCGAATGCAGAGGAACTAATATGAGCGCATGGCATAGCGACAGGGCACACACAAACACACACACACATTCACCTATCGAGGTCGCCTCCTTTTGCGTTATAAGCCGATTTGAGATCCTGCGAGAGAATGTCTATTGTCCTCTACATGCAGCTTTGGCGCCAATACACACATAAAACTGACCTTTACGAGTTTGTGCAGCGATCGTGTCCGTCTCTTCTGGGTTCATTTATAACATTTACGTACGGACATACAATTTCTGAAAGTGGAAGCTAATTTGTTTAAAGACAACTTTAACGAGTCGATCTTCAACATTCAGAGGCATCTGTAGGGTAATTCAAAGGATGACATTTGTATCCAATATGTATTCTGTACTCTGTAAGACATATTTGTTAAGTTGCAAGAGGTTTTGGATATAATCCCCAATGCATCAACGTGTATTTTGTCTTTCAAAACAGGCATCGTAAAATATTCGAAAAAGGTAACATGCATCAGTGATTTCTCCATTGTCTTCGATGCGCTTACCCCGCCGCGGCGAGTCGTGATCGACGATTAACACGGTACAATCGCACAAAATAGAAGCATCGGACAATCCCCAGGGACCAACATTTGGAGGCGCAAAGGACCCCTTTATCCACGGATACACCGATGGATTATTGGATTTGTTACATTCTCCTCTAAATATTCATATGTTCAACAATCAGTACGCTTTTCGATGCACAAAAGACCTCTGGGCTGCCGGTCTACTTGTGGGGCCCCACATTTATTACAAATTGTTATGTTTATGGATATTTCAGCCGTTTCTGAACCGATTTTGATTAAATCAAGTTTATTCTGCCATTAAAATCGTATGCTCCTTCAAATTTGAAACTCAGTTTTTCATTATCTGACAAAAACATTATTTTGTGTAGCGCCCTCTATACCAAAACTCAACTATCCCTTTAACATGCGTCCTATAAATCATGATACAAATATTTATAGGGGAGGGGGGGAGGTGGGTACATGGGGACCCCTTCACCCTATTGTATAGTCTTTGATCCAAGTACGCACAATTAATTTTGCACATTGAATTTGCATCATGGCCAGCAAAACTGCAATAGCAATTGCACTGTGTGCGCGAATATCGATGCCTCTGTTTTGTGTGTGCTTGAAAATGCCTCGAAAATGACTATGAATAAAGCTATAACAGCTGTAAAAGGCGCCAACAAATGAATAGGACAATTGTTTCCTGGACTTCGATGCCCTTTTTGTTACCGATACATATGAAAGCATTTTGAAATCTAGACGAAATAAATGATACACATTGAGTAATCTCTTAACGAAAACATTTTCTTTATACTACAGAATATTCTGAATGCACTGTTAAGCCGATCATTTTAAATGTCAATATATTTCTTTACAAATCGGCGCGATTAGAATAAGATGCGCATCATACTACCCCTTTAATGAGATTTCACAAATCTTTAATTCATTCTTGAGATATCTTGCAATAAAAAATAATGGGAATAATAAACACAAATCTTGACGAAATGAAGAGTTGATGGGTATTGGGAGTTGGTATACCTACACATCGGCACTATACTGATTATATTTCCGACAGCTTTCATAAAAATTAATAACATTTAAGAAAAAAGTGCAGATTCCAATGCGATGATCAAATTTTCGATTTATATCTCATAGAGTTATTTGTATGTTTTGTTTGCTGCACGCGATCGCGCTCTTTATTGAAACCAGCCATCTCCCTCCAGCATGTATACTGCCTATTGCACGCAACTAAAACTGTATTGTGTGATGTTGGGATCATTTTACCATTTCACAAGTTTACACGTAGCGAACAATCTACGCATTATTTCCCCTCAAAACTCGGCCAGGGCAAGCAGTTTCTAAGAGAAGCTCGCAATATCACCTGCACGATTATGTTGTCAACATGCACAAACAAGCAGTGCCGATGTTTAATACACTTAATCTACTGGTTCGTACATATCACCGAATACAAATCTTGACGAAATCAAATGCTGATATATACGTATCACCTAATTATCAAGTTTATCGTTATATATTTATAGTTCGTTTTGGTTTTGGTTAACCTTTCATGAATTTCGGCTGACTGATTCCTTGTTCTTTTCTGCACCACCAACTAACATAACACCATCTATTACTACTACACAAATAATTACGACTACACCAACAACTACCACTACACCACCAACTACCACTTACCACTACACTACAAACTTCAACTACACCATCAACTACCACTACAACAACTACCACTACACCACCAACTACAACACCATAAACAACTACTAAAACATCACCATTTGCCACAACATCACCAAATACCACTACACCACTAACTACCATTAAACCATCAAATACCATTTCAATAACTACACCAACCACCACCACACCAAGTACCACTACTGTACATTTCCAAACACCACTTCAAAAAAACATCCACTACACTACCAACTACCACTTCACCATCCACTACCACTACGCCGCCAACTTACACTACATCACCACCTACCACTACACCAAAAACTACCACTTCAAAAATATCTACTACACCACCAACTACCACCTCATTAACAAACTACTATAATACTACCAGCTACCAATGTGTCAACTGCCACTATACGGCACTAACTATCACTACATTAACTACTACTACTACTACACCACCAACTACCACTACATTATTTATAAAGTGTAAATTTGATTGCTAATTTTGTATTGTTTTATTTTTCCAAATAAACTGAACTGAACTGAACTGACATCAACTACCACTGCACCAACTACCATTACACCACCAAACACCAATAAAGCACCATCGCCAAATGAGACTGGAACTACCACTATGATTGCAACAATTACAGTTTCTTCAAACCAAGCTGGCCGACGCAGGCGAGACGTGGTCCCTGTGGCAAACGGCGTTGTTCAAGCAGCGAGGATGACGGTAAGAAACTGTGGTGAAAGGTGGTAATGGGTAAATTATTTAGTTTTATTATGACAATCCTCTCAACTTACTTATAGTCTAGTGGGATTTCTGGAAAATGTGTATGTTAGTTGGAAACCAAGCTCTAATTTTGGGGTGCTGAATCCGATTAGCCCGGTTACCAAGCGAAATTCTGAGTTTTTGACCATCTCATTAGCATAAACAAAATGGCCGCCAAAATTACACATTTTTAAAACTCGTTTAACAGGTTTATTTAATAACTTTGCAACCGGGCAAGCAGAACTTGCACATTAAATGTTTAGCATGATGATTTATATCAATAGAAACATACATTCGACAACGCTGATGTATTTAGTGGAAAAGAAGATGCATGAATATGCGAATTAGTGGCCGCCATAACAGAAAAGTCACACAAAACGGGTTATTTTGGGGCAATTTAAGCCTATTGAATATGACACGAACAAATCAGTTTCTTAAACATTTCGGCGAGTCAAATAATTGAATGAGAACGTTTCATTAAATCACCAGGCGTGTTAATTACTCGTATTACATATAAAATATAATTAGCATATTCAAAATGGCCGCAAATTAACACTTTGAGCTGATAAAAACGTGTTTATTATAACTTGGCAACTAGACGAGTAAAACATACAACTGCGATGTGCATATCCATGTTTTCGATGAGGTAAGATGAATTAAGTGACATACATGACTTATGCATATGCACATTAGTAGCTCCCATTACCGACACATTGTACAAAATTCGTTTTTTATGTAATTAGGGTCTACACACTGTAAATTAAAAAACAGTATCAAAACTTAACTTTGGAAGTCTGATGATTGATCAAATCATGATACTTATTAAATCACTAGAAGAATCATACAGAAGAATACTTGTAATCATCGAATTTGCATGGACAAAATGGCAGCGAAATGACTTCTAGTTTATAAACATTACCTATATAAACGTGTATCTTTAATTACTCTTTAACCGCAAAAGCGAAACATGCCTATGTGTGAACTTGTATGTGTCAAGGAATACACTCGTGTCATTTCCTATAATATCTATTTATTGGCACTCAAGATTCACAAATATGCAAATTAGTGGCAGCCTTTACAGATAAGTCTAAAAAAAATATTTATGTAACTAACAGTGAAAAAGAATACACTGTAGCAGTGCCTTTACCCATTTCAACATTAAAATATTGCAATAAGGATGTTTCATGAATCAGATACATTATACAATATATCATGATAGTTCTGTCTACGTTAAACAAAGGACTGCCAAATAGACAATAACATTGTTCATCTTTCCTGATCTCTGTTCTGTGATGGCTAGGCTTCTGCAAATTGTTTACACTCCTGTGATCCCAAACATCTTCCTCGCCAGGAGATGGAATACTTCTTCACCCAGATAAATAACCTTTGCAAACTTAACGGCGCTCTACCCAGACTACGGGAGATCAACCAACATAGCTTATCAAAATAAACTTGAATCAGCTCACCTTGTGGAATCTCGCCTCATCATTGTTCCTTTCTCTGCTAACCTGGACCATACTCGCTCAACACTGTCAATGTAACACCCACCACAAATATTTCCTTTAGCCAATCCCAGTGATGGGTCTGCCTCAAGGCATCGTTTCTGACTGACCACTTTGACTAGAAATGCAGAGGGCGTGGCACGAGAGAGTTTAGGGCATTGATCTCACCCACTCTATCAGACGTTCTAAACCAGAACAGTGTCCTGTTTCTGCTAGGGCTCCGCTAACTAAATTGTGAAACAACTTCCTGATCATGCTGATGTAGATGTAAACAAATGATACTCGTTACATCAAGTTAATTACATCTTAATTAGGCCCGGCCCCAGAAGTGGATGTATTTCGTTCAGGGTCCTTTACACCCACATGGGCGCTATATTGCTGTCAAACAGCTGCAAAGTAGAAATGCCGAAGGGCCTGATAACTTCCCAGGGAGTTCTTGCTGCAATACGATCCAACATTACTACGCATATCCTTGATGCCTCCACCATCAATCTATTCCCAAAAGATGGCTCAAGGCAACCATCATCGCCTTGTCTTAAAGGGATAGTTGAGTTTTGGTATAGAGGGCGCTACACAATTTTTTTTTTTTGTGAGTGTAAAATTTGAAAGTGTAATATTTTAATATTTAAAAATCTGCTCAGAAATGGCTGAAATTTCCATAAACATAACCGTTTGTAAAAATGTGGGGCCCCAACAATTATTAGAAAATTTCGAACCAACCGTTAAAATTTTTTTTAAAATGCTTTCTCTTTTTACAAATTTACAAAAGAGGTTTTTTAATAGTTGTTGATTATGACTGTGACCCAATCCAACATAACCCCTGTCAGTGCTCACCGAGATTGGTTCCCCTGCCCCGCGCAGATTGCATCAACAATAAAACTGGTCAGCAAGGACCTCAAGGCCCCAAATAACCTCCTACATGATAATAATAATAATAATAATACGAACATTTGTATAGCGCAGCTGCTATAAATATATACTCTATTGCGCTTATAAAAGCTCCTTTTTAAGTAAACAAAAACAAACAAAACCAGAACGTACAAACAAACAGTCTTATGGAAAGGCCTGCTTAAACAAATGGGTTTTTAACGTAGACTTAAATGTATCAATAGTTTCAATTGTTCTCAAATAAAATGGTAAGCTGTTCCATAGCTTCGGGGCGACACAAACAAATGCACGATCTCCCAAAGTTATCTTTGTTTTGGCAGAAAACTTTGGTAACTCCAAGAGGAGTGTATCACGTGAGCTTCTCAAATTATAATGAGAATGTGATTGCAACGAAAGTAATTCAATTATATAACTTGGGGCTTGACCATGCATTGCTTTATACACAATCAACACAATTTTAAAAATAATACGTTGTTTAACAGGCAACCAATGTAATGTTTTCAACAAAGGCGTAATATGACAAAACTTTGACGAATTACAAACAAGTCTGGCACATGCATTTTGTACCCGCTGCAGTTTCATTAATTGCGTATCTGCTGACCTCCAGTCGTCATGCTGCAATCCTGTATGATGGATCTCTGCATTAATTGATATCTGCTGACCTCCAGTCGTCATTCTGCAATCCTGTATGATGGATCTCTACATCCTCCACTAATGGAAAGACAGCTGCATGGCAGCAGCCGCCTCGACCCCCTTATAGTATTGTAATGATAGTCATCTCGAACATATATCCGCCATCAGGTGCAGACTAGCTACTACGCAGGGTTCGGGTCACAATCAACAGGCTCCATACATGAACTGACAGGTTCAACGCTAACATACATTGATGGGACCTTTGACCTTCACAGTCTCACCGGCTCAAATTGTCGACCAAAACATCCACGAGTGTCCCATCCTGTGCCCACCCGCTAACCAAAATGACCGGGCTGCCCATCACTGGTATTCAGAACAAAGATGCAGTTGTAGAGGATGTCGGAGATGAAGTCCACTGGGATAGTACCACATAATATTGTAGGCTGCAGTAAGGTCAACACAGTTTGAGCCAGCCTTGTGATATCTTACAAAACTGGTCTCTATATCATTGGTGAACTTGCATATATGTTGGATTGTACTGCTCACGCTACGGAAGTTTTGGATCGACAACTGGTTCAAGTCGAGCCATCTTAATATTGTATTAGGGTCTCGTTTTATGAGGGGTTTGCTTACTTTATGTAGGATGATTATGATAACCTTGCCTTATCTCTTGGAGAAGTACTGACTGAGGAGGCATGAAAAATAGGCAGAGCCGTCCTAGTCATTTTGATCGCAGTTCAGTATTATAACAGCCACTTGAGCCTTTCCGCTTTAAAGTTGTTGGACAGCACTAATTGTCAAATTTTGGACGAAAAGGGTCTTGACATAAATCAATCCACTACTGGGGCCTGCCATAGTAAAGATATAATTTGCTTGATGGAACAAATATGGTCCTTGTTAGTAATTATGAAGTGTACATTATCAACAAGTTATTTTGCGATAGGCTTAGTTGGCTCCTAGCGAACACATGACACTTTTTGTTTGGATCAAAGGAGCTGTGAACCGTTTATATAGGTCCAGCCATCACATAAAAGAGTTCAGGAAAGTTGAACATTTTTCAATTTGGCAGTCATTTGTTTGACCTACATGAAATTATCATGGTAGTGTATAATATATCTGATATGATTTTTCATGAAACATCCTTATACTTTCAAAATGGGTAAAGGTACTGCATGCTACTGTGTTTGACAGTAAGTTATGGAAAGTACATGTATCTATAATCTATTGTTAGGCTTCCCTGCAAAGGCTGCCATTAATTTGCATATTTGCGAGTCTTGTGAGCCGATAAGTAAATTTTATATGAACAGTCATGAGTATAATCATGAGTATACAAATATAGGCATTTTCGCTTGTGCGGTTGTAGTGTAATTAAAGAAAACGCGTTTATATCGGTAAGGTTAAAGTAGTGTAATTTTGCTGCCATATTTTATGCAAAGTTGATGATTCTTTAATATAATGCTCAAATACCAATACTCAACACTACCTTTAACACGATAACTATTTTAAACAAGTTTAAAATAGATATCATCACAATACGTGTGGTTTGCGGTTGCACCATGTGAGAGGGGAGGACTACCGTAGTCCTGAAAAAGGACTATGGTAGTCCTAGAAAGGATTGTTGGTAGTCCTAGAAAGGACTATTGGTAGCACTGGAAAGGACTGTCGGTGTATTCCTGACAAGGACTGTTGGTATTCTTTCTAGGAGAGTCCTAAAAAGAACTGTTGGTAGTCCGAGAAAGGACTGTTGGGATAGTCCTGAAAAGGACTGTTGGTATTCTTTCTAGGAGAGTCCTAAAAAGAACTGTTGGTAGTCCTAGAAAGGACTGTTGGGATAGTCCTGAAAAAGACTGTTGGTATTCTTTCTAGTAGAGTCCTCAAAAGGACTGTTGGGATAGTCCTGGAAAGGACTTTTGGTATTCCTAGAAAGGACTGTTGGGATAGTCCAGGAAAGGACTGTTGGTATTGCGAGGAGAGGGTGGATGGACAAGCAACATTTATATCATTTGTCCTGAAAAAGACTGTTGGTATTCTTTCTAGTAGATTCCTCAAAAGGACTGTTGGGATAGTCCTGGAAAGGACTTTTGGTAGTCCTAGAAAGGACTGTTGGGATAGTCCTGAAAAGGACTGTTGGTATTCTTTCTAGGAGAGTCCTAAAAAGGACTGTTAGTAGTCCTAGAAAGGACTGTTGGTAGTCCTAGAAAGGAGTGTTGGGATAGTCCTGGAAAGGACTGTTGGTATTGCGAGGAGAAGGTGGGTGGTAGGAGGGGCTCGACGTTTCGAATAGGTTGACTATCCGTCGTCAGGAGATATCATCACATTTCTATGTTTTGCTCGCCTAGTTGCAGAGTTATAATATACACGTTTTAATCAACTCATAATTGTAGAAAAAGGTGTCAATTGGCGGCCATTATACTTTGGAATATTATATGAGTAAATTATACTTTTAATGATTCAATAAATGACCTCATCCAATGATTTATTTCATAGATATTGTTTAAGACAAAAATTGTGAGTGTAACATTAAATAGGCCTAGATTGCCCCAAAATAATCCATTTTGTACGACTTTTCTGTCATGTCGGCCACTAATTTGCATATTTATGCATCTTCTTTTCCATTGAATACATCAGAGTTATCTTATTTATGTTCATTTTGATAGAAAACATCATTATAGACAGTTAATTTACAAATTTTCTCGCCCTCTTGCAAAGTTATTTAATGAACAAGTTGAAAAGGGTGTAATTTTGGTGGCCATTTTGTTTATGCAAATTAGATGGTCAAAATCTCAAAATTTCGCTTGGTAACCGGGCTCATCGGATTCAGCATACTTAAATTATGTTATAACAACTTCCTAACTTTTACTAAAAAATGCCTATAGGGTCTTATAGAGAGCTCCTTTTCAGATATCCGTCTAGACTATTAGACCTATAGCCGTTCTCACTTTAAACTGATTTGTTTATTGATTGCAGAAAATAAAGTCTTTGAAATGAAATGAAAAGGTGTCCAATTAAAGCTAAATATACATCTACGCCTGATTAGAATTATGAGAATGTATAATTTTTAAATTATTGACCTTTGAATTTCGATACTTGATTTTTATACACTCTGTATATTACAATATGTTTTTTGAAGATTCGAAACTTTACTCATATTGTACTCGCCAGAGCCTTCATTTCCATCAACCTAACGTTCGGTATGCTTCCTCATTAAATTATGTAAATTATGTTGGTGTATATGAGTGGAATAAATATAAATCTATACATTTAAAAAAGTTTTGTGGTAAAACATATCTTGAAATATTTGACCCATGCTTATAATAGTTACATCATATTTTAAATTTAGCATGTAACATTTATATTGATTATATAATAAGGACATTACAAGGTGTACATGCCATTTGTATTCGATTTTGCTGTGTACCGGTATATCTGTGGTTCCATATTATGTCAGTATGAAGTGTGGGTGTATTGTTTTATTGTAATGTTATTTATTTGCTACTATATTTGTTATACAAGCTTCACTTTTAAAATGGTCCAAACTATGATGTACACTTTACCTTTGGTCTACACATTTGTAATCATGTATTATTTATGTAAACAGATTGAATAATTGAATACAGAACATGAATATTGTTCATTATACGAATAGTATTATAATTGCAATTTATCCAACAAATCAACTAGTACGCATGGTTAATAATACACTAATCTCTTTTTTGTTAACTTGTAATATAAGTATGAAGTTTGGACATCTTTGTAACTGCTGCTCATGTGTTGTCTTAATCTCATATTCAAATAATAGTCACAATGCAGTTGCAGATGACAATGTATGTTTATTGCAATATGTGATTGTTCAAATATATGTGATAATTGATTGTTCTATATAATGTACCATTAGTTGTAAAGCAGGGTGCGAGACGTGTTATCTTAACAAAAAAACATGTTGTCAGTTCAATTCAATGTCTTAAAATCAATATCAGCTATTTGAATTTGATTTTCCCTTTTTGCCTTATCAGGTGGAAGATAACTGCAAAATCATCTCAGGGGTAATTGATGCAAGCGTCAGTGTTACATCGGCGCGGAACGATACTATCGATGAAATCGAGGCTGTCATGTTGATCGAAATCACACACGAGAAAACTCTCTCGATTACGATGCTGCAAAATGCAGTTAGTTCAACTATTGAAAATCTGGAGGGTTTTACCTTGTTGAGTCTAGAGATAGGTAATCATCTTATTTCAATACTCTAACAAAATTAAATCACGCAAAAAATCGAAGTGACTACATGTTAGTAACATTCGCATCAGGGGGTATTTATAATGATACTTCGATTATAAGATGGACTTAAAATTTTGGAAGACCATTTGCAGTATTGGACTGTCTTGGACTGTCTTGAATCGTAAACAAAATTGAACATATTTGAGACTTTTACATTTAACATCAAGAACATGAAACTTCCTTGATAGTTCACAATATAGACAGTGATAGATGATTTTTAATCAAATTGTTGTGTTTAAAACTCATTTTGATGAATTTTACACAGCATTTAACAGCTTGCCATATTTTAAAGTCCATGTTAGAATGTTCTGTAAAATCAGCTCGATGCAGCAGGATTTCGATGCATGCAGCCATCATAAATGATACGTTTTCATTTTCTTGCTGAACTATTGAAATGACCCAAGAGAGAAAAAAACGTGCCCATGTTGCTCGAAACGGCAAACAAGGTCCATTGAGTTACCACCTCTGATACTGCCACCACATGGACCAAAACAACTGTTGCGAACATTTTGAACCAGTGACAGTATTAATACATGTATGGCGTCACCATAAATAAGTTCCCCAGTCATGCCTGTGGTGCATCATATGACGAGTGATTAGGGAGAGGGGCGGGAAACGTGCCACCAAATAATTTTACAAAAACAATACAAAACAAAAGAGGACAATAATGTGAAAAATAGAGAAATAGAAAAGGTGTGCCCCAATCATTTGAGTGCCCACACCTTATTAGTCCGACCACACTACGCCTCTAGGAGGGGTACATTACCGTTTTTCTTTGTCGTTTCTGTTGAAATGTCATTGTAAAGTTATCGGGAGCGGGGTCGTGGGTGGAGGGACACTGCTTATCACCACTATATACATTATTGTCGCTCTTCTTGGCGAAGGAACATTTGCCAGAATAATACATTATTTATCTTTCTCTGTCTTTTCTTCTTTTTGTAATTGCCAAAGTTGTCTCCGATTCACCGAACACCCTATTGGTCATCGTTGTCCCCATCGGTACCGGCATACTCCTCATCATCATCGTCTTCGTTATCATGGGAATCGTCATATACAGGAAGAAAAGCAAGGAGGACCATGCTAGTCTGATTCAGCATGATCAGCGGGAACGGAGAGGTTCCAAGCGCCTTGAACATGGTAGAAAGATGGTCCTTCCTGGTCTGGAGTACAGCAACCAGATGCTTGTTGACTGGCGGAGGTCTGGGCAGGTCAACCAAGGAGGCGGCTACGTAAACGATCCGATAGCAGCACCTGACGTCTCAAATAAAGTGTTGAACGTGAGTAATGAATGTATTGTGTTGAGACATTATTGGTTTTAATCATGTAGATACGAGTGGATTGTCCCATGGTTTGACATCATAATTATACACATAGTCACGGACATGTTAGAATACATTTAATTATAACCGATCTCAATGATGGAGGGATGAGCATGTTTTTGATTTCTGATTCATCTATATCTTAGTCAAGTTATGAGAAGTTGAAGCAATGCTTTGGAAAAGCCATAATCATGTTTGTAATTCATTAATTTTCAGCTCGTTTCATATTGATTCATTTCAGTCATGAATAGAAAAATAATACCTAAACTGTAAATCACATTATGTCAATTGTACATTTATTTCTCAATTTTCGTGACGCACCAGGACAAGATGCATGTCGTAGGAGCTGGAGGGAAACCCGTCTTCAAAATGAACCTGAAGAAACGAGACTCCTACGAGCTTGACCAGTTCTTCTCCCACATCTCAAGGTATCCAACTGGTAGCAGTACCGGGAAGGATGCATCCATCCCGTATCCCCCGCAAGAAGACTTTGAGATATACCGACAGTGGCGACCCGCAACACCCGATTCATTCGACGAGTTCTTATTTGGTGATCCCGCGCGACCCTTGCGTCCTGGTGAGGGATCATGGAGGAGGGGGATAGATGAGAATACCATTGTGACGACATACCGAGTCGGACCTCTGCAACAATGGCAACAACCCGCATCGCCAGAAGACCCTTTCAGCAGAGATGATTGGAACGACCAGGAATACGACAGTCGCC
This sequence comes from Echinarachnius parma, assembly GCA_037951105.1. Classification (NCBI taxonomy): domain Eukaryota; kingdom Metazoa; phylum Echinodermata; class Echinoidea; order Clypeasteroida; family Echinarachniidae; genus Echinarachnius; species Echinarachnius parma. The sequence continues at coordinate 86,634 of JBAMJV010004505.1, forward strand.
GTGGTCGTGAGTCACATACGAGGGGAAACGAAGAGGAAGACGAGATCCAACGAGACCCCGGGTATCCAGCAGAGTTCGCCCATGAAGGCGAAACGAGGGGGTTTAATTTTGACGACTGGAACACAGATACCGACGTGAATAGCACGTCGGGATTCGGCGAGGAACCTCTGCCGTCGACAGTTCCTGAACCAATTGAGTGAGGGGATCTGGGCATGAAAGGGAAAGTTCGGTTTGGGTTAAGAGGGCGCTCGGGACATTGTTTTGTGTGTGGGGTAATGAAAACCAGATGTAAAATTAGAAAAGCACACAATTTCAAGGACAAAATCAACTTTGTTTGATCAAAGTCGGTTCAGAGTTGACAGCTAAAATATCCATTAGTATAACTGTCGGATATTATCTGATTGGAATACATTTTGGGAACCAATATGTATTTCATGATCTAAGAAAATATTTTAAAAATCCTACACATTTTTGAAAATATACCCAAATGGTTTTTAAATTGGTTTTGATTATCCACCTATTGAATAATCATTATAATCATTTTTGGATACAAACGTGGTTAAAACCTCAAGTGTCTTTAGGGCACCCTTTTTGTGCTAACGGTTGTTTTGAATGAAAACAGCAGGGGTGTATAATTGTGAACGCGATTTTAAGTTTTAAAATATATTGTATCTATGTCCCTAATTCTTTTTAGCAAATCTGTATTCATTTATTAAGTTTCATAATACCGATGAGTTATAACTGTTAGTTTGTTATGATAACTTACAAATTCAAGTTAATACAAATCTGTTTGACGAATAAAACACAATTCACTACTATACTTGCAGTGAAGTATATGAAGGCCTATGTTAAGGTTATAGTTTACAGATAGTTCATTAACCAATAACTGAGGGGTTTGGGGCATGACGTAATATTTTCGCCAAAAGTACAGTACTACGTACAATAAATTGCATTTAGGCATAATTGTGTTAAGATTCTAGTTTATAAAATAAGTACTACTTACAGTAAACAATTATGTAGGCATAATTATCATAGATTCTAGTTTATAAAATAACGCCAGAAAATACAGTACTACTAACAGTAAATTATAGGCCTATGTAAAGGTTCTAGATTGTTAAATTACTCTTTGCTGTTTTATTACATGTATATAATACTTGTTCAGATGTTTATTAGAACAGTCACGGTATGATGTGTGTCAACGAGAAAAAAGAAATGTTGTGCTTGTAAACAATAATTCGACGGTTCTCTTTTTTTGTGTAACCATGAAAGTTTATAATTTATCATAATTCGATTTATATACAAATGACAGCTTTATTATTAAAAAAAATGTTAAAGGTGCACCTGTAAAGTGTCAGATATTGCCCAAAATGACATTTGAGACTTCAATCCTTTACCAAAATCATTGTAAGATATGTCCGAATGATGTGTGAAAGTTTCGTTGAAAAAAAAACACTGCTTTCCTGGTTAAAAAAGCGAAAATATGTGCCAGCTTTTACAACGGACGTTTATGAGGTTTATGACCGTTCTAACGCTTTTCCGCTGAAAAGATAGATATCGTCATACTAAAGGGGCATTTGAAAAAAATCTAACCCTATTTTATTATTCTCTTACCATAAGTGAAACAACACGGTAGAAGAGAAACGAGGAAGCTCCAAGTAATTTTCGTGGAGTAAGACACTTTACAGGCATCCCTTTAATTAACTTTTACCACCATGTCGTATTGTTATATAACAGTGGCAAAGCAGCGAGTAAGTGGCGGCATAGGGGTGTATACGTACCTATAATAAAGAAGCAAAGATATAACAAAACATAGGCACTGTTTCATTTAACTTGTTCAAGTATTGTTTTAATGTCCAATGTTTTGGAACTATTATGCCAACAGCCAATCAACGAAACATTATAGATGTTGCTATAGTAGTTACAACATTTGCACATTTACAGCTATTTGACTTTTACAAAGAAATATGAAGATTCATGAAACGGGGTAATGAAGAAATACAAATAAACCTGTGTACAGTGATCACCAATGGGACACAAAACAAGTATCCATTGTATATTGAAAATATGATTCCATGCACTCTTGCTTTCGAGTTTTTTCTTTACATTACTGTATAAGTAATGGTACACAGGAAGTATGTTAAGCCGGTTATTATTGGGTTTGTACTGTACATATTTCAGAAAATTTTGAATATTACATATACTACATGTATACTGATTAATGCTAAATACTCCGCTCTTGCTTTCGAGTTTTTTCTTTACATTACTGTATAAGTAATGGTACACAGGAAGTATGTTAAGCCGGTTATTATTGGGTTTGTACTGTACATATTTCAGAAAATGTTGAATATTATACTTCATGTATACTGATTAATGCTAAATACTCCACTCTTGCTTTCGAGTTTTTTCTTTACATTACTATATAAGTTATGGTACACAGGAAGTATGTTAAGCCGGTTATTATTGGGTTTGTACTGTACATATTTCAGACAATTTTGAATATTATACTACATGTATACTGATTAATGCTAAATACTCCACTCTTGCTTTAGATTTTTTTCTTTACATTACTGTATAAGTTATGGTACACAGGAAGTATGTTAAGCCGGTTATTATTGGGTTTGTACTGTACTTATTTCAGAAAATGTTGAATATTATACTACATGTATACTGATTAATGCTAAATACTCACCAACTAGCTTCTTCCACTAAAGGAACTTAAGGAACAAGTTATAATTCGAACTAATAAAGCTTGCGTTCAACGTGTACGATCAGTAGGTATACATTTGCATGTACATGTATGTGAGTATGTTACAATGTGTTCCATATAATAGACTACAAACAGGAACTAAGTTTGAGATATAACATACCATTCGTACGTTTTGTTATATTGTGTTTAAAAGTGATTCATGGGTGAAGGGAATTCAACATATCGCGCTTAAAAAGAAAACCTGAACGTATATGGTGCATGATGAAAGCGTATAAATCATGTCACATTTACCATGTTTGGTCGTTTTAGTTCGTCTTGTGTATCACTTATTATGGAAATAATGTTTCTAAGACCACTGTACAGTTCTCTTATTTTACTGCCCACTGTAGGTTACCATGTTGTAACAGTCCGATTTAAAGTTGTGTTCCATCATAATCACTAAAAACCTAGTTATGTAACCAATGACATAGCAACGAGGATATATATATCTATACTCAGAAAAACTAAAAGAAACAGGACATATGTTTAATTTTAATATTTCATATTTTTATACGATGAAATGTAAAGATGTAATCGTTCATGCATGACCTGTTATTGTTAAGCAATAATAGCAAGGTCTGTTTACAAAAATAGCAAAACAATGGAGAATCACACCATTCGAATAAAATAATAAAAAGTACGTCACTCTAAACAGAGGTGTGGGGCAAGTAATTTTTGACATTATTTAGACTTTTCGTTACGTACAAACTCTGAAAATACACATTTCCCCAAAAAACATGGCCTGGTAATGAAAACAGGGTGAAAACATCGACATACTGGTCTGTCTTTGAGGCATTAAGCTTGTCTGTTTCATGTGTCCCCGGCAAGTTTGAACCAGAGTTACCAGGATATATGGAAAGTAAGAGACTGCCTAACTGGTTGACCAAGGGTGACTTCGGTTTGTGTAGATGTTTGGATTACAGTAGAGTTCTTGAATAGGATTCATACCAAGTTTCATGCTGGAAAGACGAACAAACTGTGGTGTCGACAAGTAAACATTTTTGCTATAAAACTGTCACATTTGTCCTACTTTTTATTGAGATTTGAAAAAAAAACAAGATCACATTTGTAATGAAAAATGATGGCATGTCATAAATATTCCAATTTAAATTATGCTCATTAACATTTATAATAATGGTCGAGTGAATGTTCCATTGTTGCTATTTTTTAAAAACAGACCTTTGTGTGGTTAATTGACTGTGACATGTCATGCATGAATGATTTCATATGAATGTTATACCAATATTGAAGTGTTCATTTGCTCTTTATTTTGATATAATACAATATCATATATTTCATCGTAGACAAATAGGTATAAGATATTTTGTCTTAAATAAGTGTCGTATTTCTTTTCTTACTGATTTTATAAACCGCTTTTGTTTTGACTGCTGTCACGTCATTAAACCCAAAATGTTTCAAACAACGCAGCCTGTACTTGGCTTTATTAATGATACTCGAGTTATGAATATCAGTAACACAATTAGCCAGAATCCAGCATTTAGCTTTACCTTTAATAACACATATGTTTATTCTATTTTACTTCAAATTCACGTAAATTTGTTTAATGTACAATTTCAGAATAAAAACTCAGCTTGTTGTGCATTACTTTTAGACATTTCGTTTATTGTTCACGACAACTGTTTATAAACAATAAACAATAAAGGCTTAATATACTTGACTATCAAGGCTAGTTACAGTGAAATATTCAAGATATTGTACATTAATTGATTATGTAATTATTTGTATATATTTTGTACTCTATAGATACAATCCTACGAAGCAAAACGTATTGTACTATAACTCTTCAACGAAATATATCTCCGTACAACTATAATACTTTTGTACTTTATTTCTTATGGGTACTATTCAACTATACATTAAAGTGATCCATTAATTTCATAAAACCAAAAATGATATTTGACTGCAATCATACCCTCATTGTAAGTCGCTGAATAATCTGTGATAATACCGTATCATATAAAAAGAACGCTGCATACCTAGTTAAAATATGTGAACATTGATATAAGATTGTTCCACCTACTGCCCATTGATTTTGACTATATTCGAAAAACGGTCATAAATATCTTCATAAGTAGGGATATATTTTCAAAATCAAAATCCATTCTACTCTATAAGAGATGTAAAGTTTCCAAGTGATTGGGTTGATTTTGACAAAGTTGATGGATCATTTGAATACTTGGGAATATTACAGAAAATACGTTTTAAACAGGGAAGATCAATCATGAAAAAATAATATCTATCGGAATATTCCAGGAAACGTATTGAGTAATTTAAAATCTAACCCCCTCCTCTAATCATATAATAGTGCCAACGTTTTCTCATTTAAATTAACCTATTATCTCTATGCAATACATGTCGTCTTGAAATAAATACAGATTTATGATTATTTACATAATAAATTATATTGACGGTAAACATTATTGGTGTATAGTACCTATACTAAATGATTTCGGATAATAAATATTACTGCGTAGTTAGTATTAAAAAACAAACAATGGTCAAGTGTTTTGTTCTTCCTGTCTCGATGGTAAAATGTCATCGTACAATTTGTCATGTTCATCGCCGTGATTTGTGATCGGTATAGGTAGGGCGTTCCTGGCCCGTCGAACAACGCCAGGAGTTCTGGACCGAGTTCTATCCTTAGGCTTCTGCTTCGGACTCATAACACATTCATTGACGTATCTGGGGTTCTTCGTCGATTCGTCCTTGAGCAGTCCAGTCTTCATGCTGAAGTCCGCCGTGGGATCTGGCGACAGCGGTGGGATCGTTGACTCGCTAAGTCGTGGGGGAATGGTCGGACTCGGTGATTGCCGCAGCTCGATTGACGGGCGAGACTTGCGCTTGACGGCCGAACGACGTGGCTGGTGTCGCATGGACGAGAAAGTCCTGATCGCCGTGGAGTAACCGTTGGAGTCCATATGGCTGACGGCCACCTTAGAGCGGTGAATGTGGAGGCTACTGTCCGCGCGAGAATGCGTTGATAGGCTCAGCTCGCTCATCCCGCGTGGGCGCAGCGGCATAGGAGCGGTTCCAGCGTTGCTAGTTCTAGGGGAAGGGCGTGGTCGTACTGACGGAGCAACCTTTGCAGAGGGTGTCCTTGTCATCACGATTGGAGTGGGCGCTGTGGCGGAACACCCGCTGCCTGGCGTCCTCTCTGGGAACGGGCTGTAGCCATGGTCGTCTAAAGATGTTGGTCCAGAGGTTCTAGGTTCAGGGGATCGAGATCGAGCTATTAAAGCCGTATATGTACCATCCGAAGGAGGTTTGGTCATATTAGCGGGCAGAGGCAGAGGATCAGTGTGGTTCCTTCCGTGGTGTCCTGCATCCGCCATAAAGTCACTCTCCCTTACGCTATGCATAGGTAGGGTGATAGGGTTCGACATCACATTTCTCTCTTTGCCATGTAATGGCATTGATAAAGCAGTCCTTTCATTTTCCAAAACAACGGCATATATTGAGTTATCGTGCTCGAGGGCACCCGGACGGGATCGCTTTGTCTGGAATCTGTCCAACCCTAGGCTTATCTTAGCCCTGTCTGCGTACGGGTAGTCGTATTCCTCTTCGTTCTCGTGCTCCTCTTCCTCCATATCGCGATGGTAGGCGACGCTGTTCGTAACGCTGTCCACTTGAATCTCGCACCCCTGAACGACTCGAGACGCGGTGCCTAGAGGATTTTCCTCAATGTAGCCACTCGATAAATCCCTGTCAAGTCGGTTCTTAGCAACCAGTGACGGGCGGACTTCGTAGATTGTATCATCAGGGAGAGCTGGATTGTTCACCATGGATGGTAGGTCCAGAGGAGGAGCAGACATGTCTTTACCCTGTATGTGGACCGTTCCGGGGGAGTCGAACATCATGCTCTGGGGTCGATGGTTGGTCTGCCGTAGTCCTGTGTAGTTACAGAGACTAGGTAGGCGGTAAGGCATCGCATGGGGGAGTTGTGGGTTAGGGAAGTGGGCCCTAGGAGGGTTTTGGCGGGGTTCCGGCTGCACGGTGCCTGTCAGGAGAAAAACATAATAGAACATTAGAGATAGGGTACATACAATTGTTCATTGAATACTACATTAGAGTGTGGCCCGGGCCTGCCAGGAGAAAACATACTATAATATTTCAGTGATTGAAAATGATTGAAAATGAGCAAAGAAAAATAGGCTTCGCCGGGAATCGAACCCGAGACCTCCGGATTGCTAGACCGGTGCTCAAACCATCAAGCCACGAAGACCTTTGAATGGCGGTTGTTCCCATGAGACCCTTTTTTGGACATCAAATTGTTCGCTGATTATTCAGTTGGAGTGAAATTTCGAGAAAACAAAAATCAGTCTTGGACCACACCGGTTTATTTTGCCTATCAACATGGCAATAATATATATTTACTCTTGAGCTCTTTATCACTTCGATCATCACGATGATTTGTGATTCCCCTTCCCCATGCTGCCATTTTGGAGAGGTAAAGAGGGTGGGGGAGTAAAGTGCTAAGACGCATGGAACAAGACACTTTTCTCATGCCCTTCAACTTACCTATATGACATTACCCCCGGGGTAATTAGGACACAAACTACATAACTTGAATGAGCTAAAGACGCCCCTTTAAAAAAGTGACACATCCTTTATTTGGAAAAGTGGTAATAATTTGGACACGGGCAATTTTATCATGACTTAATAGAGGGTGTCGGTTTGTATTAATTGATGCCTTTTTGTTATTTTCTTACGCCTTAAAGGGACAGCCCCTCTTTTGAAAGCCAAATTTCAAAAGTTGCGAGGTTATTGTCTTATATGAAAACATATAACATTTAAGAGCATGCCTGAAAAAATTAGGGCTTGAAATCTCTTTTTCGTGGAGTTATAGACCTAAATCGGTTAATTATGCATAATACGCGTTTTCACCCGTCGAGAAAGTTCGCTCACGGATTCCACGGAGTGCCACAGCGCTATGCGTGACCCCTATGTGACCCGCGCTAGCTACGTGACCCGCGCATAAATAACAATGGGTAAGCGGTTACTACACAAAATAACCTATTTGTAGACTGTATGTATATACACTGACCAGAGGTAAACTAGAATACTTGGCTACGATCCCCTTCTGTAATTAAAGTGAATTTTTAATAATGCAACAATTAATTATATTGATAATAACAAGTTAATACAATTTCTAATTGAAATATTTATGTTATTTGAACAAATAACAATATGTTTTATCTTAACATAAGTGTGCGCGTACCTTCAACGCGTTGTCTCTGATGAGTCAACATTGCCGCCCGAAATTTCCTGAAAACAAAAGCAAATTAATAACAAAACAAGTTAATGAGATACTATGAACATTTTTCATATTTATACTTTGTTTATGTCGTGAAAATGTGAATGTCTTTTAAAATAAAATTAATACGTTTGGAAGAATTAAAATGGGTATTTAACAGTTTATAGTATCAATTATCATTTACATATTTTACAAAGATCTGTTACTAATGATAGATATTGTCCAATGAATTTGTTCTTTATCACATTAACTATATATACTTATGTTTTAATTAACTACCCATTGCATAACAACATTGGTCAAATCAAATTTCACAATTTTGTCATATATCGAGACGATTCCGTTCATTTATGTGTGTCTATATCCACTTGGCACGGCCCTCACCTCTGTATGCAAATACAGGGTCGTCGCTTTAACCGTCGGTGAACGTAGAGGGCGAGTATCAAAGACACGACCATAAGCAGTATCCCCGCAGCTCCCGCTATGCCGAGCTTCATGGCTTTCATCTGTAGAGGGTGTTTGCGTTCAGGTTTCCCGAGAGAAGGGGACTCAGTGTCGTACTGGAAGAACTCGTGGTACGAATCTAATGGTAAAGAAATAAATAACAACAGGACCCTATCGATTAGAATCGAGGGCCACCACCAGAATAAAAACTCATGTCATACATGATATGACATGATGACTTTGTATTAACTATAGATTAACATGAGTAATAAACACTGTCAGCACAAATAATATTATTTACCTGTGTCAACAAAATGTAGAAGCGTTAGCTCTCCTCGTAGTTAATGGTTATGCAGTTGCACGTGAACAGAAATACCTTTTTACCAATGAGACTCTATTGGCACAATAGCGGTGCATAACTCATATCAAACACGGTATATAACATGTATGTAACATGAATCCGAATGACCATGTACATGTATTAACCAAACAATTAATGAGATTAATATGACTAGTGTAAACACACTGAAAGCAAACATAATATTCACCTGTGTCAAGAACAGTCCAATCATACTCTGTCCTGGTCGTTGTTGGTTCTGTATGATGCGTCTGGACGGTACAGTTGCCCGTGACCCCATTGCACAGCACCACTCCACCGATCACACTCATTGGACATCGACAGAACTCGATACAATCGGGACCAAATCGACCCGGAGGACACGGCATCATGCAGCTAGGAGGCAAAATCAAATGATACTGTGATGTATACACGTGAATATTAAATAGTAATTATGTTGTTTATAAATATTTTGTTCCAAAACCAGTTTATTGGGAGCGCTACAATACATTTAGTCTCGAGTCTGTAGACCCATATACACGGAGGTTGTATTATACTATAATAGTAGACCCTAAACACTACTCTATGTATGTATTGGGGGGGGGGGGGCACAAATAATCGGGACAGACTATAATGTAAATCTTTATTTTGTAAATGATTTCCCTTTTTCCACCTTTTTAAAATCATTTATTTTATTATACAGACTGTCCCAGATAAAACGAAACCGGGTTTCATGGCAGAAATTTTCTGTCATAATGAATAATTTCCTTGATGATATATATATGTCTGGAAAGCTCTCTTCTTTCATTTGATGTACAACTTATGGCACATAATTCAAGCATGACTGAATTAGAACAATGGAAAGGGGTGTTACCAATATTCCATTTGCACGCATAAATTTTAAGTTTGGGTGAGTTTTAAGGGTTGTAAACGTACTTATTTTTAAAAAGGACAAACTCCACATAAAAGTTCATATTTTTATCTTTTACATGACACCTCATGCTAAACAAATAAATGATTTATGCCAGAGAACGAGTGCAATGAAAACATGACTGATTTCTGCCCAAATGAGTGAAAGTTGAGGAAGAAGTCGCTCAGCTTTTCTGAATTAGCAGCTGACAATGGACTTTGATGCATGAGTGAATTTACACAAACATGGGGATCAGGGAAAACATGGGAAACAGGCTAGATCAGGAAAGTTACTTATTTGGGCTGGAATCAAGCATGTTTTCATTGTACTCGTTCTCTGGCATAAATCATTTATTTTTTAATCATGAGGTGTCATATAAAAGACAAACTTGCAATTTCTGCGTGCAAATAGAATCTTGGCAACACCACTTTCCATCGTTCTAATTCAGTCATGCGTGAACTATGTGCCATACGTTATATATCAAATGAAAGAAGAGACACAGCGCTTTTCAGACATATATATATCATCAAGGAAATTATTCATTATAACATAACATTTTTGCCATGAAACCCGGTTTCGTTTTTTCTGGGACAGTCTGTATATTACCTAGGAGGGGGGCACCTTGCCCCCATGTGCTAAGCGCTACGCCACTGCTAATGGGAAATTTGTTTTCTTTATTCCAAACATTATTCTTGGAATAACAGTACTGACCGACACGTTAGGAAATAATGAACAATCCACAATTATAATAGTCTAAACTTCTAAATAGTTCACAAGTGTCTGCTCGATAGACTACTGCTAATGAATATTCATGTTTTATGCAAGCCCAGACTCGGAGGCGTTCAAATTACACCTCTTTTTGTCTTTGTCCCCTCCGGTTTCACTCTCCTATTCACGATTCCCAAAGTAAACGATATGATAATGAGATAAACACATAGGCCTTGTCTACTGCTGAAAATGTCTAATGTAGCACTCAAGAATTAGTGCCAATTTTTAGAAAATGCTGGTAGCCTTCGAAATTTCTCACCATTATATTAATTTAATACATTTCACTCATATATGCCAGAAATCATAACATATTAAGATCATACTTTTAGGGATCATTTCTATAGTATGTATCACACTCTTACGACACACTAGTGTCCCCCCTCGCCAAACCACGATGAGGAGTTGCAGCGTTCCCCTCTGAGCGCGAAACGGACTTCGAGTGTTATCTTCTCGATAACTCGCTCGTCGTCATTGATGACCGTTCCTCTACTTCCTTTGTGAGGAAGAGGAGGAGGGGAACGCAATCTGAGTGGTTTGTTTTTTTAACATGAAAGATAGAAACAATTGTACCAGTAGTTCAGTTATACCATAGTTGGGCGCGCGCTGGCGTACGATGAGCAAGAGAAACATAAATCTATTCAGAGCAGATAGGATGAGAATGGGAGGAATATCAGTGGCGTAGCTAATGGGGGAGGGTGGGGCACGCGTCCCTCAAATGAGGTTGGCAAAACTAAGAGCTACATAATGTATGCCCCCAATAATGAATGTACATCAAAATCATTATAACCTTGCTACGCCATTTGGTTCCGTTCTATAACTTCCGTGTTTGTGCGTGGGGGCAGCCTGGCATGAAAGAAGGGGGGGGGGGGGGGGGGGGGGGGTTAGGAGGGTGATTCGTATAGCCAGGTCATACCATGCATTGTTATGCACAGAATGATTTCATTTGTATTTCTCCAAACACTGAAAGGTTGCACTGTGGTAGACCAAATATACCTCAAGGGGGCAATATTGTCCCCCTATCCTCTATGTAACAGCCTATGCCAATAGTAAAGATTGTTATGCATGGGGATGTACATTGTACACCGCGGTTTGCCTACTACCTTTGAAATGAGCTGGGATTCGTAATCAGATGCGCGGTGGTTCCGTAATGCACATTTGCCCATTGTTACGCAGTGTGCCCACACTATTATAGCCTAGTTTATAATGGCGCACCGCTGTGTATAGCATCCCATGCTTCTTAATTTTTAACAAACAGCCTCGGCTATATTCGGAAATGAACAATAAACAATACAATTATTCAATATCGGGTATACTTACTCTGGTCCCATGAAGCCCGCCTGACACGGGGGAGTGCAGCGGCAGTGGCGGGGTCACACCCTCGCATGCCGCAGTTGCACTGTAGCTCGCAGTTTGGACCATATCGGTTGCTTTGGCATCGTAGATGAACATGAATGTCCCTGCAATAATGATTATGATAATGTTTATGTAATTAGTTTATTCATTTTCACAAAGATGCAATGATGAACGTATTCCTTCTGCTCCAATTTAAAATAAGTGAATATTAATCTAAATTAAATGCTACGACATAAGATGATTAATCCCCATTTATGTGCACCTTTTAATACAATAAAAGTCAAATTATGATAAGCTCTACTAACTATGTATATTATACACGATTATTGTATAGTAAAGTAAATGTGTAGAAAAATACTTCTGGACATGCTAAAGGAGGAACCTGTCAAATAATAGTATTGAGGTTGACGTTTATTACAGTTACTTCTGAGGAAATTTGCCAAAGCGAATTAACATGTTTAAGGATGTTTAATTCAGCAGGAGGATTACACTCAGTGACGTAGAGTAGTAGGACTGATTATAGGGGTAGGGGGGGGGGGGGGGGGGGCTGGGGGCTCATGGATTTTTTTTTTTTTTTTGGGGGGGGGGGGGGGTGGGGGGAGCTCGCGTATTATTTGAGGCGTACCCTTTGTACTTCTTTATTCTATAAATAATGCTCTCATTATGCACTGTTTTTTTAATAAATAAAATCATGGGTTCTCATGTCCCCGAACCCCCCCCCCCCCCCCCCCCCCCCCCCCCCCCCCCCCCCCCCCCCCCCCCCCCCCCACTGTGCTACGCCACTATCCACACTTGACCACGTTGAATAGTAGGTCTACTCCATGTCGGGTCATCACGATGAAGACGGGCGCCGTTGCCTAATTGACAACAACTTCCACCCCTCCAGTGGCGGATCTACGGGGGGGGGGGGGGGTTAGGGGGTTTAACCCCCCCCCCCCCCCCTTGGGCTGCCAAGTGAAAATGTGATGTGCATAGAAAAACGCCATCATGTGTCCAGACCCACACAGTATCCGCATCGTCATTGGGTCAACCCCCCCCCCACCCCCCCCCCTCCCCCTTAGCAAAAAGCTAGATCCGCCCCTGCTCTCCCTTATTTCTAACTCCTTCTCATACAAATCTCGTCCAGATTTTGACCCTCATGTGAACATCTACCCAAATTGCATTAAATTCTCTCATATTAATTGTCACAATGTTGTTTGACAATATTTTGTATGTGTATACAGTATTTCAGGAAAGTCTTCAGTGAATCTTGACGCGCGAACAATATCCGTAACCTGTCTCAATTATTTTTGATTGAATTAAAGGAAAAACACGATATAAACAATTTGTGTGATATGTCTTCCGTTATAGTATACATCTATACCTCTAAATACAAGTTATGACAAATACGTATCCTGAGTGGCTCGTATGTATGATGTTGTTCTCATGTTACATACTTATGCGTTCTATTTGAGTAGATACTTGACTGAGTTCTGTTTTGTGTATACATGGTTGTTGATATTGAATAATATGGACAAGAGTATAGATATACCATAACTGAACTCTCCTTTTATAACTCTCCCTCTGATTGGAACGCTAGCGTTTGGCAATCTTGCCTCACCGTGTCTAATAATTATTATACTATTTATAATGTCGCTTATTTGTATATTGGTGTTTCTATAAGCGGCATATACCGAGAGGTAAAGTGTTGATTATCCAGTAGCGTAGCGTGGTCGGACTGGGGGGTGGGGGTGGTCTGAGGTACTCTAATTATTGGGGGTACACTTATACATTTCTTAATTTTGCACATGTTTTCCGCTTATGTTTTTAATGTTTTTGACACAATATTGGGGGCCCTATGCAACCCCACCCCGTGGCTACGCCACGCCACAGTGGGTATCTTACCATGAAGCCGGGAAGACAGGAACAGACATCAGGTGCAGTGCAGCTCCCATTTCCACAACTCATTCGGCAAATGGCTATATGAATAAAAGTTCAAGAATACATGAAATATGATTTTGATATTAATATGATTACATATTATATCTCTGGATATGTGCTTGCTTTGTAATGCTCATTAATGTAAGACATAAACCTGGAACATGTATTATATTTAGTTCTTTATTTAAAAAGTAAAATAATTAATAAATCACGCAAAGAAAAAGCTGATAGGGACAACAATCTGCTCCAAATAGGCTATGACTTTTTAATAGCAACGGAGTTAAACAAACTCTGACTCAAATCAATGTAACTACTTAATCTAATGGTTTTTTTTTTGTAAACACATCTTAAACACAAGTCAAAACTGTGACGAGTCAACTGTTCACCGACTGACTGCCACATATAATAAGAGGACCAAATTATCTAACCATTATTCATGTAAATATAATTACTGTTCAACCAGGAATTTATTTTTCATTATGATTCTGAAAAAGGGGGTTCTACGTATAGTATAACGGGAACACATTCCCCATCCTCACCGATTGGCGTTGATAGTGTCATATCAATTATGTTAAAATAACCCAACTGTTAGTATACACGGTCAAATTTTTCTTAGCGGTCACCTGTCTATATAGTGGCCACAACGAGAGATCCCATGCAGAGAAAAACAAGCAGCGTTATCGAACATGTCTATAGTTAATGGTCACGGTTACAAATACATTAGTTACCCATTGGACATTCCCTGCCAGTGGACTGCCACCCGGCACAGCAGTGATAGACTGTCTGATTCACAACTCGGAATGACTGGCGACCAGCGTATCCAATCTGCCGACCAACAACCAAAGGGGAGCTTCTGGAACAAAACAAAACAAAAAACATCACAATAACTCTTGAACATTTAACAAAGTAAACCTAAAGCTAGATGTTTCAACTCTAAAAAGGGCTGCGGGGTGGAATTAATACACATAAATGTTATGTGATTGCAGATTACGTTGCAAGATTTATGATGTTATATTTTGTGGCCGCTGCGAATTTGTTAGACGGGGTATGGGGGTGGGGGGGTGGGGGTGGCATTTGACTTTTGCTCGGCCTGATAGCTGGATATGGTTAAACATTATTAGCGATATTCACAATGTGTCATGCGTACAGTAAAAAAAAAAAAAAAAACATGTGTGAGGAGGGAAATAGGGGGTGGGGTGATGATGTTTCAATGACAATGAATAAACGTCATACATGATTCACGATTCATGTCATTGTGAAATATAATGTGACCGGAATCTAGCATTATTATCACCATTAGCTGGCTTTCCTATACGTATACCATGTTCATATTTCCCTTTTCTTGTCGTTACATTACTGCAGTTCGGACAGTATTTACTTATTGGGAACATTAATACGAAATATGTTTACTTTGTATGTTTAATTTAAATGTTGAAGTACTTTTCCGTATGTTAATTTGGCCTTTAAAATGGGCTTGTAATGTTTGTTTTTACTTACACTGCTGATGATGACTGTCTTCGTTCCTCGTCGCCGGAATCAAGCGCGGTATCGTCGTCGTCTTGGAATGTTTCATATACTTGCATCGTCTGCGGTGCGAACTGGAACTGCTGGATTCTGTTCAACATTAGACAAATACAGACAAATTAAAATGTACAGAACAGGGCTCCAAAATTATTGCCTTTTAGAATGATTTTAGAATAACCAAGACTTTACTAGGAATGGAGTTACAACAGCCACTATAAAATGAATTGTTGGTTTATTTGAAGTTCGATTATCAATCCGTCAAGTGAAGCCAACAATTAGCGAATGCACCGATTAAGATTTTGTAAATTTCAAGTAAAATCAATTTGATGGTTATTCGTTTTCTTGATAAACACGTTGTCGATTGAAATATGAAATTACAATCAATACCTGCACGCATTGGAAAACTATTTCGTGATAATTATTGAATTTCCGACCATTTCCGACATGTGATTCTAACATACTGAGCTTAAAATACAACATTTGTTGATAAGACAAATTTAATTAGAGCTAAACATGCCCTTTGCGTTAATATGGTTATTTGTCATTGTGAATGTTTAGATTTTCACACATTTCTTATTTCGCGTGTACTTGCTATTTATTATCAATTAAAGTTAAGTTCGGGTTTGCGAAAAGTGATGTATAATAACAAAGCACACATTATTTTGAAATGTGCCAGTGCGCATGTAATAAACCAAAACATCATTGTTTTTCCACCTGCAATAGATATTTAGGCCTAATTCATATTAGCACATTCAATACATAGACGATCGTGGCGGCATCGAACATCCATTAAAGGGTTCGAATCAGAAGTGACTATCGTGAAAAATAGCTCTTTGAAATAGACACCAACTAGTTAGTGTTTCGAACTTGAACTGATTACTGCACCAGGAAACAAGTAACACAATTTTGAATCAGCTAGCGGTAAAAAGAGAATACTTGTGTGAATCTGGAAGAATTGTTAATAACATACCTTTTAAATAGGATTTCAATAGAAAATATATCTACATCATTCGTCATTCTTTTAATTTCTTACATCGCTTGATATTACATCATGGTATAATAATATAACCTTAACGGTGACCTGCCCCGGAAGTGCACAGAGGGAAATATATAGTTAGGAGATGTTGACAGGTAATGCAATAATGTACATTTCCTGTCTTTAGTGTAATTTGTTCACGATTTTTTTTCTTTGAGTTTTGACCCTTCCTTTTATCCGAATGGGTTTCACTTTTCAGTTGGATCGGCTCAGTATGTGTTCACTGCGTTGCTTCGATCTCGACTCCGATTTCCGTCGAAAGCCAGTCGGATCGAAGCCAGTCGGGGCCGATTCAACTTGTTGAATCGACTCCGACCGATTGGGCCCGACTCTATAGCTTGACTGAAACATGCAGTCGGATCGGGCAGAGTCGGCGCTGTGTACGTTGGGTTAAAATGAAACCGGTGAATGTAACCACGAATCACAAATCACCATGGTAATGGGAAACTAAATCATCCCGTTATCATTAACAATAATAACACATAATTATGTTATTAACTACCTATACCGTTAGCACATTATTTTGTAAAACCTCAATGTCTTCTGTAATATGTTACCGATGCTAGGGTTAAAGACACTGTGTCATCATTATGTAGGGTGCTTATCAAAGAGCTATGCTGCACAGGGAGGTCCCATTTTAAACAGTTAAATGATGAATGTGCATTATAAGCACGCTTCGCTAGAAATGCTAGGGACACAATAATGAAAGGGATGCATATCGCGCTCACGTACGACTTAACCTGGTTCCCGAAAACATGGCGGTGCCCTGTTCGTGTTTCCGAAATGTCCTCTATGGATTTGGCGCCCATTTGGCGCCGCAGAGCCTTTAAATTAGACGCGTGCGTTTCGCTATAAAGTTATACTAGCTTTGGATGTTGACCATGTTGAGCATGCGAATACAGTCAAGGAATCACAATCAAGGAACGCCGTAGAGAGTAAACTGCTCATGCATACTGCTCTCACGTGCGATTCCACCTGGTTCCGAAAACATGGCGATGTCCCGAAACGTCCTCTATGGAGTTAGGCCGTGTGTTTTGCTAAGTCATACCATCCTTAACATGTAAAATGCAGTCGTGTGGAAAGTGCTTAGGCGGTGTCGCACTTCCCGAGCATGACCATATCCGAACAATACAATTTTATACTCAGCAAAACAGCAACAATGACATTTTCTACACAGGAAAGGGAAAATAATGTTTCGATCTCTAGATTTTTAAACTGTATCGCAGCTCTCCTTAACCGCTTTGTGCGGGATACGTTTAATGTTTAAGAACAATAATGTTTGTTTAGGAATGTTAGGTGTTTCTTAGAGGAATAAATCATGGTACGTGTATCAGATCGAGCAGGATAAAAATAATAATTCCGCTCACTTCTTTAATGATCCCGGCCCTTGTTGAAACATGTTTTACATCACTTGTGTGTTGTTGAAGTTGAAAAGGCTCTTGAAAACAAAATTATAAATATAAGATTTTACGACAATTTAGAAACAATGACATAGAATAAATGCTAAATTAGTTTTGTCGAACTTGTAAAACATCAACACTAATTATTTTGCTACTGCACTATGGTATGTGCCACATTTGGAAATTACGGCATATATTTCTCAAATTGGATAATGATCAGTTGTTGAACAGAATACAGCTGACTAATACTACTTGTGGGGCGTGATTTCATTATACTTAAGCATGCAGTTGTTACGTGAAATTTAAGTTTTACATTATGAATCAATGTTTGGTAAATTAAACAAGGGACATACTGGTCAGATGAGGTAACCCATTTGGCATTTTTAGGCGTAAAATTAACATAAGATGATATATCGAAGTGAAACATTAGAGACATAATATTATTCTGATTTACCAACACTAATATGATAATTCTATACATTCATGATATTAAGCAAATGCAATTATCTAGCTTAGGTCCACATTCATGACATTCAGATGTAAACGAATTATAGAGGCATTAGATGAATCAAAACCAAATAATTGCATAACCAACGACAATCCAATTTTGTATACAACATTCATCAACGGAAACATACATTCCGTGAAATGATCTGTATTAGGTATACATTCATTTTTAACATTAACTAACAACAACAAAAAAACACCCACAAGCAACACAACCGGCAAGCGATATACATTGGTCAAAAGAGGGGGCCCAAATGTCACTTTTATGGACAAATATGATATATGATATATCCAGGCAAAGAATAACCTGCATATTTAGGTGAATCAGATTTCGAACCACATCACTAAACATATGGTTTTAGGGATTATACGACGATATGATATTTCCATATACAGCAGTATTTTTATGGCATGTAATTTAGAAGGAAATACAATTTGACAGTTGCAGATTACTTGTAAAAACACTGGGACATTGTAATGCTATCGAAACAAACCTGCTTCATATTTCAAACGGTAACTGAATATGCTTACAATATGTTATTGTGTATAAAACTGGATTGTGTTCCCACATACTTTTCCACTTTAAAGGATAACTAGATACCCTTAAAATTATCCTGTATACAATGATATACAAAGGCGGTTGTATTTCCAACTGCCTTTTCAATTTCCCTTTATAAAGGGTAACTTAGAGTCCTAGAAACTATTTCAAATAATAGTTAGTGGTGTATGTGATGGCTTGCAATATTAAGTGAAGCCAGTTTTATTAAATATTAGGGTACTAGACGAAGTGAACCATTCAGTGTTAATTATTTGTGGACTTTCATATAATCCATTCCAACTAAGACAATGCAGTAATCGACTGTTATATACATATACATATATCAATCAAGTACTTCTTTTGTATGTCTATACTGTTATAATATTTAAGTCAAGCCATATAGTTTATATAATATAATATAACATAATGGTCATGATATAATTATAATTGGCTGTTGTTTCATTTCATTATTCTAATACGAGGAAAGGTAATTTTTTTGCTCACTCTTCGCTGGGGAACGGGCATCACGAATGGTTTGTAAACCTTATTAATCAACAAACAAATATATCACCACTTTTTAGTATTTATTTATGTATTTATTAGGACATGTTTCACATAACACACGTTTAACTATAGACGGACAACTTTACTTTCATAAATCCATTGTTCAATGCAATAATTGTTTCAATGCAAGTATGACACTAAAACGGTTTCTAAATATATTTGGGCTTTCTCGTGAGTACATCGTCATTTGACGACACTTACACCAGGTTAACTGATATGGAATGACATCCAAAAGTATATCCCAAACGATAGATAATGTTGTGGGTTGCGGCGGAATGGACCTCGCGCATCAGGACATCAAGTCATCACGATCATCCAGAGACGGAGCGACGTATCAGTTCATACTCATACGAACGAACGAACAGAGTGGTACCACAAACAAAATTAAAGAGAAAACTCTTGTAAACGTACCTTCTCGTTGTCGAACAAACATTCCGTCCGTTGGGTTCGAGGCGATAGCTACTGGCAGACACCGTGGCCGAGGGCAGACACATAGTCATCGTCATCATCATCGACATCATCAGACCGGAGAGAAACCGGCGCCATCTTGGATGCCGAGTAAGTTTGGACGCCATTGTTTGTGAAGAAGAAGCCAAGTGGCGGGGTCCACTGACCGACTATAGTACTGTGAGATTTGACTTTGCCACCGGACCCCTTCCAAACAATAAGTTAACACAAAAATCCTCTAAATTGCAATTATTTCAGTAAAAATTTCCACGGGGAATATGAACATGGTAGACTTGAATCTCGCGGAGAGTATCGACCGTATAGCTATAGTGGCCTGAAACACTTCGCAAGTGCAAACCTACTGCACGAGATCACGTGGACACCAATTGCCCCAGTATAGTACTAAGCGCTAGGACCAGGATCTGTTAATTAGTCTCTCTCGGGTCGGCTAATTGGCTCCGAAATGAGTATTTTCCTCGTCGATTGGGTGAGCAGAGGGGAGTGACACCATCTGGTTAGCCATTTCCTTCCCCCAGGGCGGAACATGGCGTATTGTTGTCCCTGTTGTTCAGCATTGGACTATCGACGAGGCTTGGTTATTGTCGCAGCGGACAGCTCATCGTCAACACGCCCTAATTAGCGCGGTAGCTTTCAATCAGGACTCGCTGAGAGCCGCTGACACTGGGCTTTGAGCATGGAGAGGGCACAGCGTAGCGGTGTAGGCATGGGGAGGCATGGTAGGTAGCAGGTATGCCGTAAACAGGTAGCATGTATTACAAGCGGATTTCCGAGTGCTTGGGCGCGATTGCCGGTTCGAATCAAGGTATTATTCTCGTTAATTGATGGACCAAGAAGTAAAACCGAGAACTAGGTATATTCAACAACATCTTTCAGACATCGTGGAGACAAGGACTTACATTGAGCAGACCTGTTTTGTAATTTAGACTCCAACGAATTACTGAGTGCAGCCTAAAATAATTGGACTTGTTTAAAAACGATCAAAACTTTGCTCCCGTGGCCTCAGACCTGTCCTTGTTTCTCGCTATACAGATACGGGTATTGTTCAAAACACCAACATTCATTGGGCCATAACATGCAATGTATTATTACAACCCGTATGATGGACATTATGATCTTGTACTTGCTAGTTACAAGTTATAGTACGCGAAAAAATAGCAATTATTGACAAAGTGTGGACAAGCAGAAATGTGTAATGAAATCGTATAAATATTAATTTTATTCATTGGTTATTATAATAATAATTATTTCTAATTTTAAGTGGAGTTTTGTTGGCGCATGGTAATTAGCAATTTTATCATACAATTACAAATAAGACAAGTTCTGTAATAAGGATACTATGTATGGAATTAACAGATGAAAGCTAGTTTGTTAAATTAAAAATAGGCATTTCTCAATGTAGTTACATGTATACAATCAGTCATACGTTATACCGAAGCAAAAACCTGATCACTGGATAACATCCAACTATATTTGCATTAGCGAAAGCTTGTTTGAATTCGAAACAACAGGATGGTATTGATGTAAGGAAGCTATATTAATCCCAGGAAAAGTAAAGTGACAACATCATAAATCCTCGAAAAGGGGAGGCGGGTGCCGTTTCGTGTCGTGTAGATCTAACCAAGTGTGAAGACTGAATAAAGTACTATTATATTTTGTCTTCAGTTGGATTACATTAATTCCGTTCTGACTATTAAAAACATCCACCACGGAAATAATACATTTTTGGGTTGCAAGATTTCGCAATTGTTGGAATGCAATTCAAAGAAATTAGCCTTGTTGTCCAGATACTAAGGATACGTATAATAAATAAGTCAAATGTGTATGAACGCTGTTGTATACTAATTATACGAACGTCCCCATTTAAGCATATATCATATTTTGTATAAAGTGAATTGCAACGTTTGCAATTATTTTGTATAATTAAAACAAAATAAGGTTGTGTTCCATACACTTATGATGCTTTACAATAAGTATGGAAATGATGATTGTTGTCAATCTAAGTCAATTTGATAGAGTCTGCATGCAAATAACAAATTAGTCCTCTAAGTAGATATAGATGTTCCCTTCGCATTATAATGATTTTTGTTTATATGTAAGAGTTAAAGTATGGAGGAACAACTGGGTAACGAATACGTACTCCGGAAGTATTGTTTTATAATTCTGTCTAAATCAAAACCCCCTCCAAAAATGACCCATATTTCGTTAACCGATTATGTATTTCGAAACTTCTTAACTATAGTTTGCAAACTTGAAGAAAATGCAAAGAAATTAACCAACGAAAATGAAACAATTGAATGTTGCTACAATATTTAGTTTGAATGTCCAGGGGCAAAGGTTTGATGCAACGAATAGAAACAAGATTAAGTTTCCTCATACCCTGGAGTCCAACACAGTTGTTGTCCTGGTCCCAAATGGAACCGAAGGCGAGAAAAAATACGGAAAATGACAGATACAAATCACTCGTTTGTATACATTTAGAAATTAAAACAAGAAATAGAATTATGCCACCTTGAGGCTTATATTATTAAAACAGATTAGAGGAAACAAGGCATACATAGGCATTATACAGATGTATGCGTTCATGGAATTGCTATTTTTTTTGCAGCTTATGTTATTATGGTGAAAGCATCTGGGATAGATTTTGTAACATTTAAATGACATATTACTTTTTTATCATAATTGATTAATTATTTTCATTTTTCTTATCAATTTTACTAATGTTTTCTCCGTGTATTATAGTATGCATGACGATTCAGCTATACAAATTTTTATCATCAGTTATTAATATTTAAAAAAAATAGAACCATCATACACAAAAGCAACATCACATTCAATGACAGCTGCCATACATTCAACAATTACAATATAGAATGAATTGGTTTGATCGCGATAAGTAGCCTACAAGGAAGCTCATATATATTGTAGATGTTTGTTTGTTGCGGTCTATTTCCGTCATCACCATTCAATCACTTTTTGGATTTATGTTTGTTTAATCATCAACAAAAAGGAAACGAAATGTATTATTAGACTAAACATGGCTTTACCATGTATGATGTTACTAAACAAAATAGTTACATCACTTCTAAAATAACAACTGGCATACATTCAACAACTAGAACATAAACTAATGAGTTCGTTTGATCGCCATCAATACTACTAGGAATCTCACATGCACGAGATTCCACACCTTCACGCAATTTCTTTCCCGTTTCCATTAATTTTGCCCATTTTTAGCCCACCTGTTCCCATTCCAACGTCCATGGCGTCACTTCGATTTAAATTCCACATTCTCTGATTGACATGTTCCGCTCAAAATGAGATCTTGAAACAAAATCGGAAATACAAATTCAGTTTTTAGCAACCTAACCCTTGGCACACGCCGTGTTTAGCTATTATATTCAAAAGGGACTTTTCCCTTACATAAAACATCGAAAAAAATAATGAAAATCTTACTTAAGTAGGTTTATTATGCATTGTCATATCACGCAACCTTTACACAATCAAAATAAATATAATAACATAAATAGCGCGCTACTGTATAGTTCGACAATAGTATTCCTTTGTATTTGTATTGATTCTTTGTTTGCGTGTTTAATTGATCGATATATTTGATTGATTTATTAATTTATTCCCAACATAATCTCGTTTTATTTTAAAATTATCAAGATATAAATTTCTTGAATTGTAATATATTTTCCCTAGTCTATGCTTTAAAAATTAGAACAAACTCAATGATAAACATTATAAACAAGGCTTGTTGTTCATCATCAAGTTTGCTCTTATTTTAAGGCTGATCATGGTTAGCGTGTTTTGCATAAGATGAAATTAATTATGATCTAAATATCGCCCAAAGTTATTTTTTGTTTGGTAGAAGGATGTTTGAAAGTGTAATATAACATTGTATAATATTAATGAACAGATGAGGCATGTTGAATCGAAATCGAGACAAGAAATCGAACTTACCCACTCCAATTTAGTTCATCCTTCCCACCGTGACAGCCTTACAAAAGTGGGATACGAAATAGAGATGCTCCCCGATTAGAATAACACGGATCCAAAAACAAGACAAACCAGGCCGAATATGGCGATTTTGCCAAGGTGTGGCTCTTTAAAAGGAGTAAAATATACATTTGATGAACAGATAGCTCACATCTGAACTGAATCCTAAATGAAACCAGACATTACCTGCTCCAATGCAGGGCATCCTTCCTCCAGCCTAGATAAGTGAGATGGAAATCGGAGATTATA
The DNA here is from genome assembly GCA_037951105.1 of Echinarachnius parma. Taxonomy (NCBI): domain Eukaryota; kingdom Metazoa; phylum Echinodermata; class Echinoidea; order Clypeasteroida; family Echinarachniidae; genus Echinarachnius; species Echinarachnius parma. The sequence goes on from JBAMJV010004505.1 coordinate 110,672, forward strand.
ACCGATTAGTAGATAGGGTATATTTAAATAGAAGAGAAGAATGGCCGAATATCAAGATCAAGTTCAAATAAATTGATTGTCCCGTCGGACATTTGTTTTGTCCCATGCATTTTCACAATGATATACAGTGGGGTAACTCTGCATCTACAGGGTGTGTCATATTGAAACGAAACTGTAAAGTAAAACTGAAAAATATGCACACACTTATATGCTAACCCTCAAAATACATATCTTCAATCAGTAAATAACTCTGGTACTATCATACGGGACAGATACTTGGGAAACAACTAAGAAATTGGAAAAGAAGGTAGGAGTCACAGAAAGAGCATGGATAGGATTATGGTAGGTGGTACAAGAAGAGACAAGGTCCGAGAGAGGACTGAAGAAAAAATAAAATGCCAGGGATATCATACAGGAAATAAAAACAAAGAAATGGAGATGGACAAGACATAAAGACAACATATGGACACGTAATAATATAACTAATTGGACAACAAGAACACAAACCACACGAACAGGCAGACTGAGTAGGCGTTGGATGGACGACATCAGAGAATTTGGGGGTGTTACATGGATGCGACAAGCACGAGAAAGAAGAAAATGAAATGGTGATGAAGAGGCCTTCCTTCTTTCCTTCTACAGTGAAGAGACATAGGCTAGATAGATAAATAGATGCATGCAGATCATCCTTATCCCGGCGTACCAAAATGTAGGATAATATTGACAGTTTTCGTAAGTCATGTAATAGACATTTAGCATAACAATACTATATGAAAGTATGTACATTATATAGATATATGTAGTTCAAGAATGATTTTCCACGTGAATATTCTGGAATAGTTTGCAAGATAATAAACGATCTGGGTCCTGGTTGAGTTTGCACGAGTTTAAGCGAGGAAATACGGAAAATAATTCTAGAACGTCACTGAAATATGATCAGTGACAACTCTAAATACAAACTTTGTAAAAAGTTGAACTGAAACAAATCACGCGCTTCCACCCAGCTAATTTGTCTCCAACACTAGAACAGAGAGATACGAATAAAAGCAAACGCATATCTATTTCTAGAAATGATCGGATATGCAATTGGGATATCGAACATTTACCAACGGTAAGAAGTTAAATATAAAATGATTCCATGTGCCATGGTGTGTTTAACAGATGAATACCTTGCTTTACGTCATCCCAAACAATAATAATAGTTATTTTTTACACAAGGAAAACATAACATGTATACACTTTTATAATTTCATTATTTTGTAATCTTTGTACAACTTTGTGATTTTCCTATTGTATATAGTTTGTATTATTTTGTCGTGTTGGTATTTAGAAAATTAACTTGAAACTTCAAACTTGAACTTGAAGCAACTGATAATAAGAAACATATTCGTGCTTTAAACGTATGTTATAACTGTGTGTTTTAACATGTACGTATATTACACGTTTATGCACAAATGAAGCAGAAAGCAAACAAACAAACAAACAAACAAACAAACAAACAAATAAACACACGAACACTCATACAAACATGTATTTTGATACCAACATATATACAACTACATACTATTCATAACACGATCAATACATACGTAGGACAGTCAAAGACGCTATGATAATGAAGTTACACAAGGGTTTACATAAAATCAGTAAATAATATATTTAGAATGCTGGCATACATTCGCAGTATAGTATCTTGGATGTTTCGTAACTTTTGCCAAAGTGCCATGGACAGCTAGACTGCCCTGTAATCGTAATACACACTCACCCTTCCCTGGTCCTCTAGCCCTATATTGAACTTCCTGGGTCGACCCACATCTCTAAGGTTCAAAACTGAAACGAGAAACGCTCGAAAAACAGATAATAAACAAGAAAAGACCGTGATTTTGCTTTAAAAAGTATAACATGTTTTAAAAGTAAGTTTGGTCCCACTGGGCTCCCGAATAATCGCCTTCCGCTGCCATTGGTTGCAGGGGTTTGAGAGGTGGCTATACTTTTGAGTGTGGTTCTCGCCAGATAATGCCTTGTGGATTTCGGCATGCGATTCAAAATGTGATTGGAAAAAATCTTGCTTTTATTGACACCCTCATAAAACAATTGTGAATAATAATTCATTACAATGATTACTATAAGTCTCGGTGGACATTATTGTGGTTGTTGCGGTTAACTGATATTCGACACTTCACATATTTTTGGCATAATCCGGCGTGGCCGCATTCGATCGATATATTTCACGAACCGATTCCCTCTCTGACTTTTATCGCATTTACGATTTACCAGGAGAACAATGGTAAAACTTTTTAAAATAGGTCTGACGTGTGAAATGTGATATGGTTACTTCAAGTCCGTTGTTGTGAGTCGGCAAATAACCGATAATTATTGTGATTCACAATAACATTACACAAAACTCGGCGTCCGATTTATTATCTTAATCCTTACTCTTATTTGTAAACGATAATCACATTTGTAACGTTTTGATTTTTTTTACGTTGTGAGAAACAAAAAACACTTTTTATTGGTTATGTATGATCAGTCGAGAATGTTTATTAGCGCCATCTATGTTTGAACTTAATGTTCGTTCGCGATGTTTCAGGATTCCTTTGTGTATTTCTGGACGCATTAATTAAGCCATCTTTGACAGGAAATTCGCCTCGACAGCAAGGTGGGGAGGGTCGATCCCAATTTTCACAAAATTCATTATAGAAATTTAATAATCCCCTTCTATCACGTGTAATTATCATAATGGAGACATCAAAAGATCATCGAACAAAAAACTAAAAAACAAATTCATAAATAACAAAAACATAAACACATTAACCACTATTTTTTAATCCCACGTTATGGAGTATGCACATGATCTTCGAGCATCAACAAAACAAAACATTATTAACAAAACTACTATCATTTAATCCTACTTGGAAATTGGCTAATTGGAATCGCGTAACACTATCTCATCATTACCATGGTTACACGTATAATGCGAGTACTGCTGGAGCCATAATGTCTTCACGGAGTTGGACCAAAGAGATAAACCCCGTGACTCTATTGGGTAACCACTAAAAATGTCACGAAATATCTTCTTAATCACTTAAAATTACGAATGACGTATGATGATTATAATAATGATGGATTTGGCGTGGAATAGGTGTGGATTTTAATTCCTTTCCGATAGTATACATTTTTATAATGAATAGTATCATCATTTTTAAAGCGAAAACGTTTTTTTTTATTATTTATATTTCCACCCAACCACGTAGGTTGTTCGGGTATAAATAATATATTCATAGATTTAAGTGTGTAGACCAGATAAATAAGGTTTTCAATCACAATATCACAGAAATGAAGTATTATCGCAGAATTAAGATTATCAATAGCCTTGTAAATATTCAACTAATAATGTTGTATAAAATGCTTGTTTGCATGATCGTGCAATAAAATTGAAAAATGCAATTAATTGTAGGGACTTTCCCTAAAGACTGTCAAACCTCTGTTAACAGTAAGCCTCTCAATAACATTGTATACAAGTCATGTACTGCGTAGATGGCCTTTTTACGGCACAGCACTGTAACGGTTAACCAAAGTTCAATGACCGCGGCGATATGCGCTGGGATTCTTGCCGCGCCGCTGCAGCAGACGACAGCCATTAATTCTCCCGCGCTTTTCTTGTTTTGGCGGTAATAAGGTCAGAGGGTGCAGTGTCAGCACCAATTAATAGAGCATTGAAAATACCAGACACCTATTAATTCCCCTTTTCACGTTCTCGTTAATTCGACACAAACAATTATATCCAATGTTTACATTTTTCTGATTATGTTTACATCTCTTTTCAACTTGTATAATTTGTTAGCATTTATTTTGCTACATTCTTGTCAATGTTCAGACAATGTATATCAATTTTAGATCACGATTAATTTAAGTCAGAACTAGCAGCATACAAACCTACACGTATGCTACGTAGGACCCTAATCACATTAAAATTATATAGTTGAATATATTTTGGTGAACATGCAACAAGATCAAACATTTTTAAATCTATGATGAACAGATAAATGTTGTTTTTATAAAACCCCGTGAAGCTATTGATGACAATAAGCAAAGATTCGGTCAGTTCTTTCCAGGATCAAGTTATCAATTGAATAAAGAGAATAACGCGAACTTGCATATCATGCCATTCGCATTTTATGTCTGATATGTCGACTGAGCAATGCTGAGTGATGTAGGACAAATCCATGGTAAATGAATGTCAAATGACCGAGTAATGAGTGAAAATGCATAGTGGTATTTGCTTACTCATTGCACTAACTTTGTACACTGATAGTTGAAAGTCTCGCAGTCTCCAAGGGAGACTTTTAAATCCGAAGACTTCAATCATTACATCTTTAGAACAAAAGAGAAATTCGGAAAATATAAGCATTTTACTTAACATGTACTATTGGTAATACGAATACAACAAATGTGTGAGAACCGCTAAGTTTCTTAAGTAGGTTTTGTGGATTTTGACAATGTTACTTTAGATCTTTATCTTCATCTTCGTCATCTAGAGCTTCCAACACTTCCAATACTTCGTATAATATTATCTCAGAATTATAATGTTACCATACAAAGTAATCCTACAATGTTTTTATTGACATACCGATCACACGATCCCTAATATCAAAGGACCGATTCGAGAACGCTGCAATGTATATCATGTATTAATAACCATAAACAAATCAACCATTCGTGATCAGTGACCTCCTTTTAATAGATACATGGTCAATTATTGTACTCTTTGGAGTATAATCGATTCTGATTTAGCACACAATATGCATTTATACAAAATATGTATACGCGAACTGAGTGGGGGTCTTTCATGAAGATGTTAGGTTGAACTTACATTTAGATTGGACTTCAAGTTATGGAAAGCAATTTTCCCCATGGAAGGAAGCATAAAGTAAAACTGAACCAAAATACACATATTTTAGACTTTTTACTAATTTTACATCGATAAATAATTTCCTTGATGAAAGAAGCTTCCTAACATAATTTAATGTATTATCTAAATCAGCATGTATACATTTTACACATCAAAATAATGCCTTTCCATAATTTTAAGTCGAACTTATAATTTAAGCTCAGATTAGGATCTGTGTCAATCATTCCCCTGGTAAGCAGTTTGAGTGCCTTCACAAGTTTTCTTTATAATTGTGCACCTTTAAGAAAAAAATCGATATACATGTATCTTATATTTTAAGGAGTATTAAGCACTAAGTCGACCACATGGCACACATAGAGTTAAAGTTAAACGTGTTTGCCTATAGGTATTTCCATGGTACCGTCACCAGTCTGGTTAGAGTATGATACTGATGTTGATGTCTTACCTTACTATTAATATTGCTCAAATCACGCCTACCCTATCTATAATGAGGCCCGATAGCAGAGTCATCCGATCTATTACACTTGCATGGATGTGAGGGGTACCCTAACGTTTTCTTAAATAAGCTTATACATTCCATGGGGATGTAGTCCTTATACTTATTATTACAACATGAAACAAGAAAATATACTTTATCATCTGTTTAAGTATTGACATGGTACAATATAACAAAATAAAAAAAAACAGGTATCTTCGATTAATCATACGATATAGAACCTAATATATCACAATGTAACAAATACAAACAATACATTTTACGTACATGAACCTGACTTGCATGAAGGAAGTTTATTATCATTGGATGTGCATCTTATAGTAAACCTGTGGTCATGGTGGTGCGATGTGTTCCTACTATAGTGCATTATGAATACACTATATAATCATGATGACTTATAATATAAACAATCGCATTAATATTTATTATAGAATGGGTTGATAAATCCCTGCAATCTGATTGGTTGAGAGCCAAATTTGTGCAGACAATTAATTGTACTGGATGCATGCAAAGTCATGCGTCCGGTAAAAAAATCATGCGTCCGGTAAAAATTGCATGCGTCCGGTAAAAATTTCATGCGTCCGGTAAAAAATGTCATGCATCCGGTAAAAAAATCATGCGTCCGGTAAAAAATTTCATGCGTCCGGTAAAATTATTTCATGCATCCGGTAATTTTTCTAATTTTTTTTTTTAACAACTTTTTGGGGGGCGTAACAATGCCCATTCTATAAAACAGATGATGCGCAAGTTTATTTCGTGGGTCGGTGGAATTGTTTGCACGCGGTAACTATGGAAACTAGTCTAAACCCACTCGGCTTCGCCTCGTGGGTTTAACAGTTCCATAGTTACCTTGTGCAAACAATTCCTACCGACCCACTCATACCTGCGCATCATTTGTATACTGTTTTGTCTCAAAGTACACAGTACTATCAAATGTTACATGTAATGTCTTGTATATACTCTGACAGACAAAGTAAACAGTAACACAAATCATAAGGCATACGTACATTACGCACATATAGTATGACAAACGGAAAGCTCATACTTCGATGAGTCAATTTATAGCATATAGTTACTTCACATTGTCATCCCGAATTAGAATCAACTATACATATACCAACAATTCTAACAATGACGATACGAGATTACATTATTTGTATAATGCAAGAGGTCATATCTACATAAAGATATCCGTTTTTGAGTTCTTCCCACCCTATAGTGATGAGTCAATCTATACAAAATAATTATAACATTACCTCTTTTAAAGAATAAGTCATAACGCAATGATTATTCGCTTTGCCGTGGGAAGTTGCAACAAATAATTAATATCGACAATTAGACATTACGAAAATTGCATCTGGTCACCCCTAAACATCCGCTTTTGTCTCGGTCCCACTCTGACCTATAAAGATCGCGTCCTTTTCAATCTCATCAGTTCAGCTTCTAAACAACGGTGGTGGAGCCATAGGGGTACGGCAGGGGTCGCAATTGCCCCTTCCTACATAGACATCTTGCATCATCTTTAAGGCTCACTGTCACCCTATATGGCACCCCCGTGGCAACACCGTTGGCTGAAATAAGCAAGTGCATTAAATACAAAATTATGCTTCAATATTTAGGGGCTGTAGTAAACTACACCCCCCCCCCCCCCCCCCCCCCCTTAGACTCGCCTTGGTTGAACCTAATTCTTTATCGACTCAATTATTACGAGATAATGGGGATAATGATGCTGCTGATATTTTCTCTACACAGTGGCACATGTGCGTTTGATTACTTGATCAAGCTGTATGCCCCCTTTACTTCCCCCTTTTGCCCCACCTACATATTTTTGTTGACCATAACGTTCCAACGTCCTACGTTTAGAGGATGTCCCGACGATGATGCCATAACCATGATAACGAACTCATCTTATACCCAGCCGCTCTAGCTTTATTAAACTATACATTTGCCCTTGATCAGGCTGACCCCTCAGGAAAAAAACAAAACAAACGACAGATTAATCTCTTGTCCCAAAGTATTTGTTGACCATAGCTTACCTAATCCATCAAAACAAAAACAAGATATGTAGTATTACTATGCAACACAAAACACCCAAACATAGACTAGACTGATAGGAGGTGTCCATGTGTTTGGCCTTTTGAACGATTGGAGACCTTAAGTTGGTATATCACTAACAACATGATCTGGAAGAGTGTTCTATGTGAGATTGTGAGGTTGTTGATACCATAACTATGATTATTGGAACTTGTTGGTTGACCTGTTCAGTCGCTCTCTAGACTAAACGTCAGCGTTTGATCATGGTAGCGACCCATCAAGACAAAAAACCACTCTCCTACTACGACGTCTTTGTTGACCATATAACATAATAGCTTACATTTTCCACTGCTTATCGCTCTATAGACATGCTAGACCATGAAAACTATTCTTGTGCCTTTGATGCAGGCAACCCCCATACGAAAAAAAAGCCTTCCTTTTATGCCTTTGTTCTCTTTTTGATGACCCTGGCTGAATTTGACTTTGATCCCAGGAGCACGGATATGGGAATTTAATGGCGACTGTCATGACTGTGGTCTGTGGAAGTATTGTGGCAAGAATTTTCCAAACATGGCGTCTCGGGTCCGAAACCAGTGTATACCCATTACACTTGTTCATTAGTAATTATTTTGAGATTAAGAGGATGCAATGATCAGGGGGTGGGGATGTCATGGCGGCTATAGTCGATTTCTCCACATGTAATGCATGTGGACTGTACATACATTATTATGTCTTTGATTATGACGTCTGTCCTTGTCCACCCCCTCTTCCTACTGGACTGGGTTCTTAATGGCTACGCCCTACATTCTGACATTATTAGCTAATGTTTGGGATGTCGCGATCAAGGGAAATTTATCTGTAAAGACTCGTTAACTGTGTCTTTGACTATAGGCTACCCCAATGAAGGACTGTTTACCACTTTTGGCCCCTTCTTTTTTTCTTTTTTGTAACCACAACTACGTACCCCACTGTTCTGGGGGTTTTGGGAGCCATGCAAAGCGAGGTCCACTCTTTATACACTCTACATTTTGTATTTTGATTTATACTAAGTATTTCCCCTTTCTTCGCCTTGGACTACTCTGATTACGCCATCGCCATTTGCTCAATCCAGGGGATGCCAATATCATGGGGGTAATGTTGACGGAAACTCAATCCGACCAGTCATGCCAGTTGTTCTCCCGACACACAAATGTGCCTTTCATCATCATGTTCATCGGGCTACCACCTCACGAGAAGCCACTGACCCTAGCTTCGCCATTTGTTTGGGCTAAATTTAGGTGATGATGATGTTGTTGTCCTCTAGAATCCGCATGTGCGTTCAATCAGACAGGACAGGACGTCTGTCTCTGATTCAAGGGGATATCCCGAGATGTAGACAGAATAGGAATCAATCAGCATCATCTTCATCTCTGTCGTCTGTGTTGTGGTGCAAAGGGATCCCTCCCACGGACTCTGCCAACGTACACTGAACCTACAATGCGGGTTTGAACCAAACATAAACTAAAGGAGTAATAAAGCTCATGCTGACATGATTAAAGTGATCGAGTGATAGGTTTTAGAGGGCGCTTTTCGAAGAGTTCACATGGATGCGCCATGTATACAAGCACGACGCGTGCTCTGTACGTCATGTATGGACGCGTGCTCTGTCCGACTGATTTTAATATGTGAGTGGCACATTATGTATTTCTTTTTTAATATTATTTTTGTCAGAATGTTTTATACCCTTATGTTTATTTCAAATGATTTTTATCAGATCGTTGGGGCTAGTGCTCCCTCGTAGCTATGACACTGTTGCTGATTTCCTTCAAATATATGTATCAGCTGCATGAATTATAATTGACGTAGCTACTGATCTTATTCCACATTTCAGGAGTTATAAGGAACAGTGTGTTACATACATCTCCTTTTTTCAATATGATTAAATGACATTCATAAAATCATTGCTTTGGGATTCACATTATTACATTCTCAAAATGTTTTGTTACTTTTAAAGGGACATTCCCTCTTTTGCAAGCCAAATTTCAAAAGTTACGAGGTTATTGTTTTATATGAAAGAAAATGTAATTTAATAGCAATGCCTGAAAAAAATTAGGGCTTGAAATCTCTTCTTCGTGGAGTTATAGACCTAAATCTAATAAACCATCGTCCAACGGTCAATTGTGCATGACACGTGTATTCACCCGTCATGAAAGTTCGCTCACGGATTCCACGGAGCGCCACTGCGCTACGCGTGACCCCTATTGTGACCCGCGCTAGCTACGTGACCCGCGCATGAATAACAGTGGGGTAAGCGATTACTAATCAAAATAACCAAACCTCGCTTAAACTGACTACATTTAATTATATATTCTTCATTTTTTAGATCTTTTTCCGTGACATAACCTTTACAAATGTCGGCTTCACAATACCTTCACAAGAATAAGTGCAATATTGTTGTAATATTATGCTAAATCAGTTAAACTTCTTTATGACCGATATATAGTTTGATGGAGGGACGCATTCCTTTTTTCATTCGTAGAATCCAAATTACAGGGCTGTTCGATCTGATTTGTGTGTGTGTTGTACATTCATCCCCCATCCGTCAACTGGTAACTGTTCAGCGCGTTTTTGTAAAAGAGCGACTGTCCCTTTAACAATCCAAAACAATCCTTAGTTTTACGTTTTCCCAAACTGAAACATTCACCATCCTTTGTAATCAGGACGCCAATTTCAAAATAATTGGGCTGGAAATACGACTTAATTGTTCAATCCCTGAATTTCACACTTCTTCGTAAACTTTGATAAAAAATTGTGTAAGCCAATGTTGCGAAGAGCGGAAATAAGAGATATTGATATGATCCCCGGACATTGAATGGATTGTTTCTTCGGGTTCTAATAAACTGGATACATATATTTATGCATTTTCTTTTTCGGAGGAAACCAGCTAAATCCAGGCATGAAATATCCAAGGATATAGACTTGACCTTTTGAAGACGCCCCGGGCCGTGTCTGATATCTATATTGATAGCGCATAGAATTACAATAGATGTATCTACAAGATAAGCATTCTAGTAAGAAATATGATTCCCGCGAAGAAAGCCAAAGGGGTAAGATGATGCCTCATATAAATGCAATTTTTTCTTATGAAGGCTGCTAGGTTCACTTAAAAACATTAAAAGAATTAACGAAGGGCCATGTTTTGAACTCAATTTCTTAGAATTTTCAAATTTGAACTTCATTTTCCGAAAGAGTATAAAAAATAATGTCCAAATACGAAAATCGATTGAATATGTTAAGTATTGGCCGAGATATGCCCATCCAAATGAATTTTTTGTCAATAGGCAATCAGTGTTATAGTGCTCTGGTTCATAACTTTATGAACCAGAGCACTATAACACTGATTGCCCATTGAAGTAAAAATTAATTTGGATGGGCATATCTCAGCCAATACTTAACATATTTAAATGATTTTTGGTATTTGGACATTATTTTTGACGCTCTTTCGGAAATGAAGTTCAAATTTGAAAATTCTAAAAAAGATTGCTTATGACGTCAATAGATGACATCACACTTCACCACTCTATTAACATCGACATACTCCTCAATCCGATATTAAACATGTCATGTGGGACGCGGTTCATGTTTGAATCCTCAAAGTGAAATGCAACTTGTCAAGATGGCGTGATCGAAGATCTACGTTTGATCAGAAAATAATTTAGCTCCCCCTTTCCATGGTCTTCAATTTATTTTTTCGAACGTATGTATCGTTGTAGTTTATGATCATTTTTTATTTTCTCAAAGTGAAATGTCACCTTATCTAGAATGGCGTGAATATATACGTATGGTCAGATACGCGTTAACTCGCCCTTTCATGACGTCAATTAAGGCAAGCATCGAAAACACGATGACCCTGATCAAACTATTGATTAACTGTTACATTACTTGATCATTAACATTATTTTGTCGGAATGAGACATATAAAAACAACAACAGAATCGTTGAATTATACATTATAATCGATTTTCGATTTCTCAAAGTGAAATGTTATTAAATGTTAAATTGTTCAGATGGCGTGAAAGATATATTTGAATGGTCAGAGACAGAGTACGTTAATTCCGCCCTTGTCCATGTTATCATTGTGTTCAAAACGTATCATCGGTATATTTAATCCATGATTAGGTTAATCATTTCTCAAAATAAAATGTCAACTTCTCTACATGTTATATGGTATGAAATATGTACATGTGATCATATAAAAGTTAGTTCGCCTTTTACTTGATAATCAAACTTATTTTAAGTGAGATATGAAGAATACACAACACGATCTATGTTGGATACTTGGTCATGTTGGATTTTCTCAAAGTGAAATGTCAACGTGTCTAGATGGCGTGAAAGATATACTGGAAGTATAATCAGATAAAAGTTAGCTCGTCCTTTCCATGGCGTTACACATATATGCATCATTCGAGTATAATAAACAAAATAAGGACGTCAGTCTAGTGATTAACATGAATGTACTTTTACTGTCATGATTATTTACTTGCATATTGTTTTGAGTGGGACATTATATTCTACATGAATAAACAGAAATACTCGTGGAGCGTACGATGAACATGACATGTATTCCATCACAATTTTAACGTGATGGTGAAAATTATACAGGCGTTAACACTGCTAACCAATAATTATAATGTATCGCTACATTTGGAGAGTCATTGTCCGGCCTTACATAAACCCATTGCCTACGGGAACATGCGAGTGTCTCACGTAGATTCTTGACTTTTAGTTGATATTCTATGTGAAAGTTGAACATGTATTTTAATTAGATGTATCATTACTGAAATCCGATTTAAAATCTCGCGCCAGTTTTAAGCACGACGTACAGCCTTGCTAGAATCATTTATATTTTATTTTATCAACAACATTTCATGTTCTTGATGTTAACATTTATTTGAAAATCTCTTATATTTGTATTTTACTTTCGAGTTTGACGTACTCTAAGGCTATATATGGCCTACCACAAATACCAGTTTATATATCACCCTTAGTTTGTGTAATACAGAGATCACATTAGCTAGACAGGAACGGGTTTCACTGCAGGTGCATTTATATTTGTGATTCTTCTGACAAAAAAATTGCACTTTTTCCTCAATTACTGGATGCCAATGAAAGATTACACGTTATAATTTGAATGCAACATGACATATCTGTTGTTGATACTTGAATTACTTGATGTACATTCCATTGGGTGAAATGTTATATTTTTAAATATGCATAAATAAGGTATCAAGCTCTTAATTATGACATAATACTTGACATAGATTTTCAGATAATGCGATCTCGTCGACCATAATTAATCATCTGCGCTTAAAGGGACAGTCCCTCTGTTACAAAATGTCTTAACCGTTTCCAGTTGACGGATGAGGATGAATATAAGACACACCAACAAATCAGATCGAACAGCCCTGTAATTTGGATTCTACGAATGAAAAACGAATGCTTCCCTCCATATATCGGTCAATAAAAGAGTTGAACTGAATAGCATAATATTACAATAATATTGTACTTATTATTGTAAAGGTATTGTGAAGCCGACATTTTGTTAAGGCATGTCACGGAAAAAAATCTCAAAAATGAAGAATATATAATAACATGTAGTCAGTTTAAGCGAGGTTTGGTTATTTTATATAGTATTCGGTCATTATGTGCGCGGGTCACGTAGCTAGCGCGGGTCACGTAGGGGTCACGCATAGCGTTGTGGTACTCCGTGGAATCCGTGTACGAACTTCCTCACTGGGTGAATATACGTATAGTGCATACTTAAAGGGGTATTCCAGGCCTGATAAAACCATTCGTTATTTGAATAAGCAGAATAAGAGGCATAATTGGTGAAAATTTGATCAAAATCGGACAAGAAACACGGGAGTTATACCTATTTGAACATCATGTAGTAATGAGCGATCGTTTCAAAATTGCCGCCATATGCAACATCATTGACGAGCAACTCGCCATGGCTTTAGTACATGAAAATACACTTATTTCTCATTTTCGTTGCTAAAAATTAATTTTTCTCTGCTTGTTTTCACGAATTCATAGAAGAATATCGATGGGCCAACCTCTTTGGAATTTGTAAGCTCATAAATTTGCTTTGTTATTAAGAAAATTTAAATTTTTAAAATTTCCATGTAGAAGTCAAAATGGCTGCAGCTCGCAAGTGACGTCACGATCGATAGCAATTGCGAACGATCCTAAAATTCGGAGCAAAGTTCATCCTGTCATAACTTTTTTATTGCTCTACCGTTTTGGCTCAGATTTTCGATCATGATTCTTCATATTCACTTCATTTTATAGCAAACATCACATTTCTGGGGTGGAATTCCCCTTTAACCGTTGGACGATGGTTTATTAGTTTTAGCTCTATAACTCCACGAAAAAGAGATTTCAAGCCCTAATTTTTTCAGGCAAGCTATTAAATGACATTTTCTTTCATATAAGACAATAATCTCGCAACTTTTGAAATTTGGCTTGCAAAAGAGGGGCTATCCCTTTAAATCAAAATCTTTCCTGCCACTAGCTTTGACAAAGTTTCCGAAATATTAGGGCCTATATAGAGGAAGCAAGAATTATAGCTATGTATTTATTTTCATTTATTCAAAAACGTGTATGACTTTGTTTTTATTTAAAAAAAAAGTATTATTGCATAGTGGGTTCACGATAAATATATGATGGAATATACGGATGAATTGGTAATTAATTATTTCCTAAAGCATGCAATAAAATTAACGGCAACTTTTAGCATTCAGTTGCCCTTATTTCTCTGGGGTCACATGCTAGGTGTGTAACTATTGAACTAGTGTGGGTATATAGTGGGAGTATCTAAAATTAGCTCTTCACTTCTAAACATATACGTTAATATCCTCAATTGATCTCATATTGGATGTTTATGAACATAACTGATTGGTGATCAGATAGCGTCGATATTGGGGCATATTCAGATTGAAATCAATCTGTAAAAATGAAAGTGCATTTGAACTTTTAGACCGAGTGTCCGAAATGAACGAGGGGAGTGATTCCTCGCTCGCAGTTGAACTATACAGTGTGTCCCCTGTGGCAAAGATGATGACGAAATCATCTGAATGTTTGATATATTTTTAGCCGTTTTTCATATTTTGTTTGAAAAGTATTACTGATTCGTATCGGATGCGAGGAAAATTATGATCAAGGATGTTCTACTTGATGCCAGGAAATGTGAACATTAATATGAATTTATTCGTGCTGGCAAATGAACAGAAAGCGTTGCTGCTCTTTCTCCGTCATACTTTATATTACTTATTTAACGAGGCAGATGCAATTATTAATGACTGTCCGCTAACGGCAGGTCGACTCCCGTGAGTCTATTTTTGCATACACTTCTTGTTTGGCGCCCTCAATTATACGCGTGTATCGCATTGTATCTCACGCGCGGTGCCATCTTGAGAACGCCTTGCGCAAGGTACGGAGTACACACTGGCTCAAAATGGCATTCCACGGTGTAGCATCCCAACATATGACGATCTTTAATCTGTAAAATGGCAACTCATAAGCTCATAAAAAGAAGGAGGTGGTGGGGGATAGTTAGGTGCAGCACTAACGAGTTCCTAGGCAGATTTATGCCGAAGGTAAATTTATTGAACTCAACGTACAACCCATGCATCGAAAGGCACGTAAAGTCAAAGATTCTAAGACAAATTCTTTAACTTAACACTTTGAAAAATCAAACAAAATAGAATACGGTTAGTTTTCTTTCGTTTCCCTTTGGCTAGTTTCGAAGCTCTGTTATTTTGTTCTAAATACCGAGAGTAATTCTGGGGTGACGTCAATGGGGTAAAGATGATCTGGAGGGGAAGTGAGAAGACGCGGTTTTGACACCGTTACATCGTCTCGAATTAGACATGAGGCGGATAAAAATAATACAATTATATGATAGCCTTGACTATTTGACATATGATACAAAATAATTGGCGTAGCTTAAGGGTGACACCCCCGTCCCCTGGTGTTTTACAAAGGTATCGAATGTATAAGGGATGGTCTAAGGGGCTTAAAGGGATAGTTGAGTTTTGGTATAGAGGCCGCTACACAAAATGATTGTTTGTGAGATAATGAAAAACTGAGTATAAAATTCGAAAGCATACAATTTTAATGACAGAATAAACTTTATTTGATCAAAATCGGTTCAGAAATGGCTGAAATATCCATAAACATAACCATTTGTAATAATTGTGGGGCCCCACAATTATTCGGTAAGTTTGAACCAGCCGTTAAAAAATGCTTCCTCTTTTCAAAAATGTACAAAAAAGTTTAAATAGTTGTTGATTATATTTATATCTAGTCACTATTTCAACAAAACATCACATGCACAATATTTTATTCAAAATGGTTGCAACTGATGAGTGTTTAGATAGCGCCCTCTTGAGTTTTAACGGCTCATTTTGAATGATAACAGCAGTTTTAATTAGTCATTTGTAATTTGTTATTCCTTTCGAGCATGGTGGAGATATAACAGTAAGTTTGTAATGTAATGGTGCAGGTTTTGGTTACAAAAATTCAGTTTGACCAAAACTGTACTCTCTTTTCCAAAACTCAACTATCCCTTTAAACCTACTAAAGAGTAATTGCTGTGTAATCACATATTAGATTATAATCTGAGATGCAGAGCAGCCGTCATCCTAACAACAAAATAGATTTAAGGTATTTCCAAAATTAATTTGAATAATCAAACAACCACTCTCCTAGATACACATTTTCAGGTAGCAGAGAGGAGGGAAGGGGCACCTCAATGGAAGGCGCCATGCTTTGTTCCTAAATATGGCGTTAAAGTGCGTTTGTCGTCATGTCAAAGGGCGCTTTTAAAAGAGTCTACAGAAGGCGCCATAGTACCTTCAACGCGCTTACACGTTACGCGAGTTTCGCACTCGAGCTCGATTCTGCCTGGTTCTGAAAACATGGCGCTTTTCAGTAACACCAAACACAAGAATATATTATTGCTAAAAGGAATGAACGGATGTAAGTTCTCTATATTGAAAGAGCTGCACCCCAACCCCCATCCCCCTCTTCCCGGAAGGGATCACTTCTCGATAGTTAGCGTATTAGTTCCTACCCTGAAAGATGCTAATTAACGGGACCCCGGTATTACTCCTACTTTACACCTTTGTTGTTGACATTTGATTACCGAAATAAAGACCCCTATCACACTGAGCCGATTTAGGTGGCGGGTTTGAGGCCTAGTTCATTGAGTTGGGTGCCGTGTCGGGTGCCGAGTTGCCGGATGGCGATCTTTAAGCCAGGTTTGCGTCGTCGTGGTCGTTGGTGCTGAGTTGGATGGTACATTTTTTACAGGGCCTAATGTAATCCCTTATCACAACTTTGCCATGTTCGTTGTGCAAATTAGCCTTGTTAGCATGGTTAGGTGGCAAGTTGGATGACGATGTGGGTTCCGGATACATGGTGCAGAGTTGAGTGGCGAGTTGGTTGGCAGGTTGGATTTCAAATTGGTTGTCAATGGGATGCTGATTGTTATGCCGAATAAATAAGGTACTGAAATAAATGCAATGTACATGATGTATGGTACCGAATTCGTTATTGACTTGGGTGCCCAGTTGGTGGCCGAGCTGGGTGCCAAGGTGAGTTGGGTTTTATTAGGGCAAAATAGTTCGGTACCCTAATCATACGCAGCTCACTTTAATAGTAAGAGTCGTATTCATATCGGGATCAATCGTGTTAAGTTCTGCTGTATTCGTACAGGATTGTAATTCTAGAGTCTACTTTTTATTGTCATCATATAACATGTAGAAGACATTTTGTTACTTGAAAAATATCCAAAACTACGCTCGACGTCGAACTCAGCATTTGACAACATTAGTCCTTACTTTTTTCAAAGATTTTACAAGATCGTAATATAGACTCATATGTTAAGTTTACTACACACAAACAACAACACTATTACATTATCTGAACCTTATAGTATTATAATTGGAAATCTAAACAAATTGTGGCCGTGAAGTTTTGTAGCCGATTAAGTATAGTGTGAGTGGGGCATTAACTCGCTGCCTCCCATTGGTCTATAATACCTGTCAACTATTCTTCCTGCGGAAGCTGTTAGTCATTCATTCATCCTTCATCCTTCCATCTACGTGTAGTATTTTGATCGCCTTAACCATGTTAACCTTCCATCCCGTCCCACTTCTCTAACCTTCTTTATTATGTTCCAACCGTATCATTTGTATTACAATACGTATTTTTAATTAATTCACATCTGCATTTAATATGTTTTATTTTCATAAAGAGTATAATCTATTTATATATCTATGATGTAAAATGTATTATTTGTATTTTAATTATTTTATTTTACTTGAACTCTAACATAATATTAACAACAACATTTTCATGGAAATAAAACAATCTTTTACAGTCTGAACAATAAATGAAATAAAGCATAATTTAACATGATATACTACTTTACGTTCATCATCCCAACACCTTCTTGATTGTCCTCGGACCAAAGCTTCATTATGGAGACAGAACATTTTCATTTACCGTACCCACACTTGACATTTAAACATACAGCAACATCCGCTTTTATAACATGATTGTTTCTAAATGTCAAAATTTA
The DNA here is from genome assembly GCA_037951105.1 of Echinarachnius parma. Classification (NCBI taxonomy): domain Eukaryota; kingdom Metazoa; phylum Echinodermata; class Echinoidea; order Clypeasteroida; family Echinarachniidae; genus Echinarachnius; species Echinarachnius parma. The sequence goes on from JBAMJV010004505.1 coordinate 128,741, forward strand.
ATTGTACCTTATTTAAAAATGTAAACATTTCGTTGTATCTTAATTCATTGTATTTTAATTAATAATCATATCAACATAAATTTTGATTGCCAATGTTTATAATTTATTGTTTATACTTTCACAAATGTTGTTGTGACTTATTCATTGTAAATATATGTACCATCTTGTTGAAAATGAAATAAAATTGAACATTGAACATTGAACATTAAACATGTTGCCCTAAACATTCGAACCTCTCCCACCGCTGATATATTTTGTTCTAAACTCAAGACATTTATATTTATTTCATCACCAATACCTTCTGCACCAGCACACCAGTCCTCTTCTCGTTTGTCCTGGAGAAAATTAATTAAATATGCGCCTCGGAATAGTCTTACTAGATAGACGGCGCTATACAAATGCTGGACAAGTAAGTAAGTAAGTACTTATCATTTCAATCATGAACGATTTTATCTGGCTATCTAATACTTGAGTTAATCAGTTTTGATATACAGTCAAACATGCTCTAGCGATCACTTGTAGACCACTAATCTTATAAGTATAATTGAACTTATGTATAAAGATCATCTGTTCATCCAGTGTATCTAGTTGTACCTAGTTGTAAAACTCGATCGCACATTATCCTATAACATAAGAAGCACATCGAGAAGACGATACGCAAAGTGGAATCTCGAAATGCCCTGATCGGGAAGCTAGTAAATTCACACTATGGCCATGTATGGCGCAGCTGACCCCAAGACTGTACAATCTGAAAGCTTTTGCCCTCTTCATGTCATCCGCAGAATATGCTTGCCCAATATGGAGCAGATCAGCCCATTTGATGAAGCTTGACACCACACTCAACAACACATATCGATAGATACAGGCTGCTTGAAACCAAACAAAATTGAGAAGACATTTCAATTCGCTGGCATAGGATCTCCAAACCAAGGACGCACTAACACCTGCCTAAAAGAATGATTGAAGTAGTCTACAGATGACAGACACACGTTGTACGGACACCAACAGCCCCACAGACATGACAGACGCCTTGCATCCTACAGCTTCCTCGATTCTGTCTCACCTGAGCAAAATCTCCCACCATCAGCCAAGCCCGCCCTCATCGGGCTCCACTCGCTAATCATAAGGACCGCTATCCATAAGGACCGCTATTCGTAAGGACCACTATTCATAAGGACCGGTATGCATAAGGACCGCTATTAATAAGGACCGCTATTCGTAAGGACCCCTATTCGTAAGCTATTCATGAGGGTCGCTGTTCATAATATAAGAAGAGGGTCACTATTCATCATGTAAAATGAGGACTGCTATTCATAATATGAGAAGAGAGGCGATATTCATAATACGAAATGAGGGTCGCTATTCCTAATAGGAGAAGTGGGTCGCTATTCATAATACGACATGATGGTCGCTATTCATAATAAATTATGAGAATAGGGTCAATATTCATCATACGAAAGAAGAGCCACTATTCATAATACGAAACGAGGGTCGTTATTTATAATGTTAGAAGAGGGTCGCTATTCCTACAAATAAGTTAATTCCAATGATAATTTGTAAGCAGGTCAAGCACGTCGGGGGTGGGGGGGGGGGGGCAACATGAGGTAAATTAACGACATGAAAATGAGAGGAAAGAGAAAACAATAGCGAACTGGAGAAAATTAAATAAGGAATTCCTATTATGAATAGCGGTTTTTATGAGTAGTGACCCCCAATATGAATTATGAATATCGCCCTTTATTCAATATGAATAGCGACCCCGATTTCATAATATGAATAGCGGTCCTTATGAGTAGTCACACTCAATGCGTCCATCATCTTACATTATGAATAACGGTCCTTATGCCATTATGAATAGCGACCCCTTTTGCGTTTTATGAATAGCGGTCATTCAGATGTTCAGTATAGGGGATTAACACATTATGTACAGCGGTCCTTAGAAATAGCAAGGTTACCCCTACTCGATCATCAAAGGACAAAACGTTAAGTGGCCATAGTAGTAATGCCTGGACCGAATGCTGACAAGAATGGGACGGTGCAATAAGCATTGATAAGTAACCTTATATATTAATGTAATATACTTTGCCTACACTCGTGTCCTCATTTCTGCTGGTAAAATTAGAATGGAGTCAACCGCACAAGGGTGAATCAAATCCCTTATCTGTCAATTGCAATACACGTTTGAAAACCGCGGTTTCAAATATTTACTTCATTGGCGTAGCCAGGGTCAACCCAGACCTGGGGTAATGAAGGGCAATTCGTGTCAAACATGAAATTGAACTATTTTTCTTTCTTTTTTCATGTGGTGGAGGATAAGAAGGGCAAACAATTCCGGAGTGGGGGTGGGGCGGAGTGAGTTGTCCCTCACTAAAATTAGCTTTACCTTTAATATTGTCATGTTTAGTTTAGCAGGACATTGCCTTTTTCTAAATCCATCCGGAGGATTTTTAACTACGGACGGGATGCGACACGTCCGTGGTCCGGGTGAATCAGTTGTTTAGATAGATGAGGCAACACAAATAATACATAAACTTTAATAGACGCATCTATCTATTTCTGATTTGTCAGAGATAATTCTCTTCCTTCCGGTCGGCTTGTCTCCCTGGCTGCTGGCATACTTTCCCTATTACCCCGGATTATTTTATACTGTATATATTTATTTTGTATATAAGACGATACTATTCCCAGGTCGCTGCTTGACCTTAAAACGGCAACGTCTGTCATCTCCATTTTGTCCAATCTGTCGTATCAACATGATGTGCGCATCCGGGATATATGTAGAGTTTCGATTATCTCTCGGTCCCATGTGCATTCATACAATCCATATTTTGATATTCAGCGAAATCGAATGACCTAGAACAATATATAGAACGGAAAACGGTTACCAAACAATAACACCTTAAATCAAAATAAGGATGATATCATCGTGCTTTTGTTCTTCATTCGCCGTATGCATGCAATTCCTGTTTACTATATAGGCCACATTTGTTTCTTAGCCCAAAAGAAAGACTGAATCTATTAAAAATAAGTCAGTATGAAAACAGAACAAATAGGCCTAATATAAATCGGCGTCGCCCGGATATTAACAGACAGTGTCATTGTTTCGAATCCCTCGATCATACAATATGGGTCACACCACCGATTTAAATAATCGGATAACATATACAAGTTGGACGAGCACGTGAACGCATCACGAGGACATTATAACGACTATAATGTTTTGGTTGTTGAGGTTTGTATTGTCTTCAATCGATAAAGAGCCAACCACAGTAATACCAATTCATGTTAAAAAAGAGAAAGAGAATGTCGTTTAATCACAGTAAAGAATGATCGACTTAATCAATGAGTGTACAATCGCATCCAACGTCGATTGCGCATATCGTGTTGGGAAACAGAAATGGTTCCCTCTTTGTCAGAGTCGGAAAAGAAAACAAATATGAATCAACCTTCTCAACGTGACTTCAAGTGCTCATGTAAAGCCCCGGTCCCATACTCACGGTTTTCACGGCGACTCGCAACGATTTGGCATTCGTGGAGAAAATCGCTAAGGTCGTTCTGCATCGTTGTACATCGTACTCGTCTTTGCAAAAACCGTTGCGCATCGTGAATTTATAAAATTGAATCTATAAATAATCCTGAATTTATATATTGATAATATTGATATATTATAAAAAGTAAGTCCCCCCCTAGAATTTTTTCATATACCTCACAAAGTATTTTACCGATTTTGATCATTCAAACGGTAATGGATATGGAATTTTCTTACGCAAAAAATGAATGGTATGTGTCTGCCAATTGATGGCATTGTGGTGTGAAATCATGCATTTTATGACAAAAGGTGTGCAAAAAAATCTTGCACTTTTGTGATTTGTGTTAGATTCTACACGAATAACAAAAGAATCACGCATGTTTCTGAATTTTCAAGCACCATTTATTGCATTTCACTCTATGTTTTACTTTTAATAAGCATCACAATTAAAACAGGACATGGCTTCGGCCACTCTAATCCCCAACAATTTCATATTGAAAGGCCTATTGTTTCAGAAATGCATGCGTTTGGAAATGGTTCCCAGTGAGCTGCTATAGGGATTATTACTTCAAGGTTCAAGGTTCAAGAACCATGCAGCAGTAGTACTGAATTACATAACAGATTGTGAATTAGGCCAACTCCATCAAATATGGTTGCCATAGAATTACGTTTTTACCATAAAAAAATGTATTTTCTGATACAAAGTGCAAAAAAAAAGTGCACTTTAAGTTTGATATGGCATATTGAGTACATTTTGTATACGAAGATGACCCGACACACAAATCTGTTATGTAATTCAGTACTACGCTGCATTGGTTCTAGTGGAACCATTTTGTCGAAAGCATGCATTTTCTCTGAAACACTAGGCCTCTTCAATATGAAATTGTTGGGGATTAGAGTGACACAAGTCATGTCCTGTTTTAATTGTGATGCTTATTAAGAGTAAAACATAGAGTGACATGTAATAATGGTGCTTGAAAGTTCAGAAACAATGCGTGATTCTCTTGTTATTCGTGTAGAAGCTGACACAAATCACAAAAAGTGCAAGATTTTTTTTGCACACCTTTTGTCATAAAATGCATGATTTCACACCAACAATGCCATCAATTGGCAGACACATACCATTCATTTGTTGCGTAAGTAACACCATATCCATTATCGTTTGAATGATTAAAATCGGTAAAATACTTTTTGAGATATATTAACAAAATGCTAGGGGGACTTACTTTTTGTGAGTAGTGTATAAAGAATGTGTTACCGAATTATTGAAACTGGAGAATATCGTAACTCCGTGTCCCCCAGTGCAGTAGGAAAACAAAATAATGATCCTGCAATTTTATTTCTTTAATATTGTTTGAATAATGTCTAGCCTATTATTGTCAAGTATCATTTTATGAACATACATACAATGAAACGAGTTTGTTGTTACACTTCAAACATTGCGCGATCACGTAGTCCTGTGGTCAAAATTTGACGGAAAAGGAAAATGGGGATTTAGGATCCTCTTATCGCCACCGGGAGAACCCAACATGACCCTTAGGGTAAGCGGTGTTTGTACATCAGGGAGTTGATGGAAGTTCGCTCAAGAGTCGGAAATCGAACTCCAATTAGACTGCCTAACCCACGATAAAAGGAGTGGTGGTTTAATTAGTACCACAAAGACACAACACATACCGGGTAATTTGAACTCTTGGACCTAATATATATGATACTACTCATAGGCGTACCCGGGGGGGTGGGGGGTTCAAATCCCCCCCCCCCCCTTTACAACTTGTAGCTGGTCTCGAGACCACATTTAGCGCCTCGACCATCATTACCGATGGTCTCAGGCCTCGAAGAATCCTGGTCTCGGCCTCGAAAATTTGGAAGCTACTTGGTCTCCGCTTCGAAGATTTTCTACGGACACCCCCCCCCCCCCCCCCCCCCCGCTTGTTGGATCTCAACCAATGGTCTTGGTCTCGGCCTCGAAAGTTTTTGACCGGTCCTAGTCTCGGCCTCGAAAATGTTGAAGGTACTGGTCTCGGCTTCGAAAATTGAAAATTCGAAAACACTACTACTACTACTACTACTACTACTACTACTACTACTACTACTACTACTACTACTACTACTACTACTACTACTACTACTACTACTACTACTACTACTACTACTAGTACTACTACTACTACTACTACTGCTACTGCTACTGCTACTGCTACTGCTGCTGCTACTGCTACTACTACTACTACTACTACTTCTACTACTACTACTACTACTACTACTACTACTACTACTACTACTACTACTACTACTACTACTACTACTACTACTACTACTACTACTACTACTACTACTATGAAAATAATACTATAGTGCATATAAATAGCGCTTGATACAGGGCTTTCAATATATGATATTGGGGGTGCGAAGTGTGTTAAAGGGTACCACCAGAGAGAAATGTAGCTCTCTTATATCAAGGATATACAAAACATGTCTGTGATCCTGAAAGTATTTCTAAATCGCCAGGGAATAATTTTTAATATCACCTGTCAATCATTCTGTCAGCGCAGTTTCAATAACGATATCACTTAACGATAATCTTATTGATCGCAATATATCGCAGCAAGCAGAGAAAATCTCGAACATCTGTTGTGTGCAGCGAATAAAATATCAACTTGGCGATCAGAAACAGCATCTATCGCGTATACACGTAGCGCTATACAAGCACTGTACTGTGATATAGCATGCATGCAGAGGGCATGCAGAGTAACGTAATGTACATGCATTATGCATAGTGCGGTGGCTATAGCGCCTGGTCATTATGTGTACGAAAGTGCGAGCGGGCGTATTGCATGCATGCCCGAAACGATACGAACTATCGCATGAGCTATGCGATAAATCGCACATACTACCATAACGTACGCGTATTGATTGAGCGGTAGTGCAAACAAAAGTCGCGCGCGCGAACCACTAAATAGCTGTGGTTCCGTAAGTCGCAGTAATGAATTGCATTGTTCTCAAATTATAGAAACATATCAGACCCCATGAGAGTATGATTGATATTCAATTATAGTACCAAAGCAACTAAGCATTGGTTTTATAATGCCCGGTGGTCCCCTTTAATAGAGGGTCACATCATTCAGAACTCCATAAATTACACGGTATTGACGATGGCTGGTGCCTTGGGGGAATAATTATCTTTGCTCACGTGACGTAGAGTGTTCGAAATAAAACCGAGGGGATTTCCATCAGATGGTTTCCATGCAGATTGCATCTTTAGAGTATCGGGGGGTAAATTTCTTGGCCTAAATCGGGTAAATTAAAGGGATCTAGTAACTTTGTTGACATGTGCAAAAGTTGATGAATGGTTGATGCAATGTATATTGTTGTTATCTCATATGTCCACAGGGTATTGTGTGAAAATTTCAAGTCAAATGGACATTGCATGGCCAAGTTATGAGCAAAAATGCAAAGTGATAATCACCAACTCACTGCACTCACTTTGTACACAGTATGAAAAACTCCGGGAGAGTTTTTCTTATCTGAATACTTTGATCGTACATATCTTTGTAACGAAAGGGAAATTTGAAAAACCGAAACCTGTCCCATGATTTTATTGTTAATACGAATACAACAAGGTATGAGGGAACCGCTAGTATTTTGAGGATTTGGACAATGTTACTAAGTACCTTTAAAGGGGTTCTATTGGTTTGGTAATAGGGGCATTTCGAAGTACGCATAAATAACTCTTTGTGTTATGTTTTACCATTATTTGGTTATTAGCCCTTTATCTTTTGGTATAATTAACTTTAATTACAAAAAAGACAAACGATTTATATAAATATAACATCACACATTTGTTATATTTTTGTATAACCTGATTGTAAAGCAACATTACAAAATATGTTATGCACAAGGCATCCTATGGTAGATTTCCTCAAGTCGGTAGGAAAGACGCACGGGTTAAAGAAATTCAAAATTTCCATTTTGCTGCCGAGCAATTTGAGAGATTAACAAGGATGCTCTTTACTCGCAACATGAAGTTCATTTTTAATTGTGTTTTGTTGTGGTTCCTTGTAAACGTTCCAGGATAAACGACCCATATTGTTAGAACCACAACAACACGGAACAAACATGAAATAAATCACAAAATAAACCGACAACCTAAAACATATAATAAAATCACGTGTTCTAGTTAAAGGACTACAATTTTATAATAAAGAAATGAAATAGGGAAAGTTAAATGTAGATCTTGTAATAGGTTCCGCATGTTTGAACCCTTCCGTCACATTTGGGTTCGGATCTTCCTCCACATTCAGATAAGTTCTATTTTTGTTTACTAACGGAATCTGATTCCTTAACTCAATAATATTACTTAAACAGGTTGTGAATATGTGACCGTATTGATCATTTTGATAAGCTCTGCACGGCTTTGGTATAAGCCATAATTGAAAGAAAAGACTAATGGTTATTATAATCTAGAAAATGGTCTATATACATCGACATTTTTGTAATCAATGCATAATTGACCCATCGTTTATTGGAACCTTGGTATGGAATCGCAGTACGCCTGTTATACAGGCTATAACTAGCAAGCCCTCTATAGTTTGAAAAAAACAACAACTATACTTTGACAGCAATGTCGCGCCAGCAGTAGTTTCAGAAACAACTTAATACTTGTAAAACATTGACTAGGACAAAGTCATAGTGTGTAAGATATGTCATGAATGCAAGATGGTCAAATGTTTGTGCAGTCAAGTCTTACATATTTTCGATGGGACATCCTACAGGCAGGAGGATAACGATCGAGGACTATTCGACATTCAACTGTCTGTTCGCGGAAAAACATGGATCATATCCACTTAAATATTGACTAAGAAAGAAATATTTAATAATTATACATACACTATTTATGCAGAATGTTCAGAGCTGTCATTGTTCCTCGTGGCAAGACCAATATACTCAATATACATTGATTATCAGTTTTCAAATGTGTCATAAGAATCACAGTGGTCTGATAGTGTAATGGACATCAAGTCGTGTACCATTTTCCTGGAACATACGATAATGTCACAAATTATGACATTCTTGTCAATGGTTACATAAGCTGATTTTTTTTTATCAAAGGAAATGTATACAAAATAATGTAACGATGAAGGGTTTAATACTTGGTTTGCGAGCCAAGATCATGAAAATAACCAGGCCCCATATTCATGAAACCCCGCTAGCTTAGTTCCTTGCTAAGTGTATTTTTGATGTGCAGTTTATTGAGCAACAAACAGTTTTCCTAGTCCCCAACTAGGGTCAACTGGGTAAGTCTTAGGCACCCACTAAGTTAACCTTAGTTAGCAATAGTAGTAGTAAAATATGTTGTGTTTACTTCTGGGCCACGCCATCCAAAATGGACTTAGCAAGGAACTAAGCTAGCGGGCTTTCATGAATATGGGCCCAGGTGTTATTGGATATTGGAGTGATCTTTATGACTGGTCAACCGATGTGAATAATGTTGGGATGAAGGATTCATGTGGGTGTGTGTGGGTGATGTTTATGTGTGTGTGTGTGTGTGTGTGTGTGTGTGTGTGTGCGTGTGTGTGTGTGTGTGTGTGTGTGTGTGTGTGTGTGTGTGTGTGTGTGTGTGTGTGTGTGTGTGTGTGTGTGTGTGAGGGGGAGGGCGGGGGGTGGGGGGGGGGGTCACTAACCCCCTACTTAGCGCCCTATACATTATAAGCCTAATAATACATGTCACCGTTTTTTCATTTTTAGTAACATAGTGCTGCTAATGTTAACTGCATCCCCTTTCCTATTCATGCCTTGAATGTTCCCGTCTGATGAATTTTCCTGTCACTTTCCTTGTTATTATCGTCACCTAGCAACAGTGTCATTACAGTGATAACTTTGGGAAACAGAATAATATTACTTAAACAGGTTGTGAATATGTGACCGTATTGATCATTTTGATAAGCTCTGCACGGCTTTGGTATAAGCCATAATTGAAAGAAAAAAAATAATGGTTATTATAATCTAGAAAATGGTCTATATACATCGACATTTTTTAAATGAATGCATAATTAACCCAATCGTTTATTGCAATCTTGGTATGGAATCGCAGTACGCCTGTAATACAGGCTATAACTAGCAAGCCCTCTATAGTTTGAAGAAAAAAAACTATACTTTGACAACAATGTCGCGCCAGCACTAGTTTCAGAAACAACATAATACATTAAACATTGACTAGGACAAAGTCATAGTGTGTAAGATATGTCATGAATGCAAGATGGTCTAATGTTTGTGCAGCCAAGTCTTACATATTTTCGATGGGACATTCTACAGGCAGGAGGATAACGATCGAGGACTATTCGACATACAACTGTCTGTTCGCGGGAAAACATGGATCATATCCACTTAAATATTGACTATGAAAGAAATATTTAATAATTATATATACACTACTTATGCAGAATGTTCAGAGCTGTCATTGTTCCTCGTGGCAAGACCAATATACTCAATATACATTGATTATCAGTTTTCAAATGTGTCATAAGAATCACAGTGGTCTGATAGTGTAATGGACATCAAGTCAACAAGTCTGGAACATACGATAATTTCACGGATTATGACATTCTTGTCAATGGTTACATAAGCTGATTTTTTTTTTATCAAAGGAAATGTATACAAAATAATGTAACGATGAAGGGTTTAATACGTGGTTTGCGAGCCAAGATCATGAAAATAACCAGGCCCCATATTCATGAAACCCCGCTAGCTTAGTTCCTTGCTAAGTGTATTTTTGATGTGCAGTTTATTGAGCAACAAACAGTTTTCCTAGTCCCCAACTAGGGTCAACTGGGTAAGTCTTAGGCACCCACTAAGTTAACCTTAGTTAGCAATAGTAGTAGTAAAATATGTTGTGTTTACTTCTGGGCCACGCCATCCAAAATGGACTTAGCAAGGAACTAAGCTAGCGGGCTTTCATGAATATGGGCCCAGGTGTTATTGGATATTGGAGTGATCTTTATGACTGGTCAACCGATGTGAATAATGTTGGGATGAAGGATTCATGTGGGTGTGTGTGGGTGATGTTTATGTGTGTGTGTGTGTGTGTGTGTGTGTGTGTGTGTGTGTGTGTGTGTGAGGGGGAGGGCGGGGGTGGGGGGGGGGGGGGGGGGTCACTAACCCCCTACTTAGCGCCCTATACATTATAAGCCTAATAATACATGTCACCGTTTTTTCATTTTTAGTAACATAGTGCTGCTAATGTTAACTGCATCCCCTTTCCTATTCATGCCTTGAATGTTCCCGTCTGATGAATTTTCCTGTCACTTTCCTTGTTATTATCGTCACCTAGCAACAGTGTCATTACAGTGATAACTTTGGGAAACAGAATTATGATCAGTGTCTAAACTGGTGATAGCTTTCCTAAAAATACTACAATAATGTATTTTATCAAAAGAACATGATTAGAGATACTAAGAGAGAAGGAGAAAGAAAAAGAGAAGTGTAACGAGAAGAAGAAAAGTGTGATAGTGTGAGCGGACGAAAACAGAAAATGATTTCTTCTATAAATAGTTCACAAATTTTATTTTCTCAAATGATGCAGAGAACAGAATTGTTTTAAAGCCGCTCGTCTTTCATTATCAAATGCGTTTCAGCTAGAACATTACAATTGAGATCGTCAATTCGACATTAATTCCCGGGTACAAGAAATCGTACTGTATTTATAATTTCAATCTGTCAAACTGTCAGCAATTTGATATGTTGTACCACTGACCAGTGGGAAACAAGACACAATGATTCATTACTGTACATGCAAGTCATTCATGTTGTTACTGGTTCAAGGCGAGCGGTTGACACGGCTGAAAGTTTGCCAGACGAAATGTAATCCGGCCGAACGAAGTCGCTAAGCCGTTTGGGGGGAATGTCCCGTTTCCGCTGTCATCATGTTATCCTAATGATTATGACAAAAACAAAATTAAAAAACCCCTCTCACATGTACACAAATATACATCAGTGCTATAACCTATAATATTCATACTTTCCTCAATGAAAACTAAGATTTCCACGATATCGCACAACGTGTTTGTAAGTATACACTGAGGGGTTTACGGCAGCTGTACGACACACCCTCGCCTGTCCAAGGAGCGTTCCCGATTATTCGTCGCAGCCTTGTCGTATATATTATTTCAACAAATGTGTTAGGGGCTCAATACAAATTGTGTGTGCAATAAAGCTCAGGACTCATTTATTTAAATCTATATTACACGATTCACTTGTGTTATTCGTCGTATCATTACCTTAAAGCACAATATGATTGTGCAGTTGTTTCCTTTCCTTTCTGTAGTTGATGTATTCGTTTACAAGTCTTTTCTCGTACATCATTTTGATGCAAAATAATACCCGGAGGAAAACGAGCATGTCAGACGCGGCTCTTAACTCTTACAACATCGGTGTTCGATGTTTATATCATATAAAATAAATAACAAAATAAATAACAAAATAGTTTAACTTTTATTAATATTTCACGAGTGTATCTGGAGAGTGTTAAAGTACTTAGCGTTGCTTCCTGCCTTGTCAAGCCTGACTAAAACATGTTTACACCTTACAACTTCTGCCCATCGTTTCTGATCAACATGTCTAATAATCAAGAAAACATTATGCAAGCTCATCTTTTAGCCTCAAGCTTTACAACGTTGGACTAATTCCCCGGAAGAGCTTAACAAATATCGAAGGACATTTATCACGTATTCCTTCTTTCCATCCACCTAAATCTAAGATTTCTTGCAGTGCGTTAGGATGCAATCGACATGCTAGTTCATCATTTGCCTTAGGTCATACACACAGGACAAGTTCCTCCGAGGGATGTGTTTATATCGACATACATCTCTCATCTCCTATTTTATGTTACACAGTTTCAAGTTGTTGATAATCTAAAATTAATATGATCAGGAACATATGCAAGCTACTAGCTGGACCTTAGGAATTATACACGTAGGACCGATTCTATAAAACATGTTAATGTTAAACAATCTGTGTAAAATGTATCTAAACATTATTAATATCGAATGCCATCTTTCATTTATTCCTCAAGATTATCAACAACTTATGGTAGTTAATCCATACGGACATACATACAAAAGGGTCGAACACACAAGCATCACACATGCAACACACATGTACAAACAATCACAAACTACACACACACATGTACACACAAACATACGCAAACAAACACACACGCATACACGTACACACACATACACACACACAAACACACATTAACACGCACGCACACATACATACTTAATCACATTCAATTATTGAAAGGCGACATATTCGTGGTATCAATGCAGTACGCTATATTCTGATCACCTTCACGAGTGCTTCCCTTATGGCAGGGATAGTTCAGCGCATGGATCAGATATTAACGCAACAAAATGGAAACATTACATTTTGAAACACATGTCGTATAAATACTCGTATTAATACTCACCTTATACTCGCACATTTACTGCATACGCCCACACAAACATACATATATGCATGTACATATGTTATAAACATGAACACATACACAGATAATCAACATATTGGATGAATGAATGAATGAAATCTCGTTTCATCTCGTTGGCTAGTAAAATGAATATTCATCATTATGTTATAAGCAATACAATACATTTATATTTTGTCCTTAGGAAAGCAATACTATTTGCTTCTGTTTGTACTATAATTGGACGTTTCCTGATCGAGATGTAAAATATTTCGTTATTTCACCTGTAACGTGTTAAATAATGGGCTTAGCCGATGTAGATGTATGTTCGGGTAACTGCACATTATTCTAAAGATGACAACATCTGACTGGTGCACGAACGTACCCGCAAAGCTTAACCGAGTCATGTATGTATGCACATACCAACATGCACAACGCACTCACGCACAAATACATACACTCACATACACATACAAACATGCACAACCCACTTACGCATACATTTACACATAACACACAAAGACATTCATACACCTTCACATCCGCATGAAAAGGTCTATTAATACCCTCTCCGTGCCCTTTTTCAATTTCTACTGTATATTTATTGAAACAAAAATAGTAACAATTATTACATCATCCAAAACCAGATCATGTAGATTTTGTTTGATATCAAATGCATTTCTGTTCTTACACAATTAAAAACTTCCTGATCATGATGAGTGATGTAAACATTTTCGGCGTCATAGGCGCCGGAAGTGGGGGGGCAGGGGGGGCGGCCGCCCCCCCAATCCAAAAAGTGGGGGGGGGGCAAAACGCGTTTTTGCCCCCCCCAAAAAGCCCCCCCCCCCTCCAAAAAAAGGAAGAAACAAAGAAAGAAAGAAAGAAAAAAGGAAAAGAACAAATTAAATGTATCAGCCAATACTTGTTAATTCTAACGTTTAAAAACTGAGTATTCATCCATATAAAATTTTGATGTTGGATCATTCAAATGTGGCATATGGTTTATGTTTTTATGCCCCAGATTGCATAATTTTAAAGGGATCTAGTAACTTTGTTGAGATGTGCAAAAACTGATGAATGGTTGATGCAATGTATACTGTTGTTATCTCATATGTCCTCAGGGTATTGTGTGAAAATTTCAGGTCAAATGGACAATGTATGGCCAAGTAATGAGCGAAAATGCAAAGTGATATTGGGTGATATTCACCAACTCACTGCATTCACTTTGTACAGGGATGAAAATCTCGCCCGGAGATTTTCTTATCTAAATACTTCAATCATACATATCTTTGTAATGAAAGGGAAATTTGAACAACCGAAAGCTGTCCCATGATTTTATTGTTAATACGAATACAACAAGGTATAAAGGAACCGCTAGAATTACAATTTTATTTTGAGGATTTGGACAATGTTACTAAGTCCCTTTAAGTATAAAAATGCAAAATCTTCCCCGTGGGAGGGGGATACCCCCTCCCAAACCCTCCCCCCTCTGGCTCTTCCACAGCCCTCGGTCGCTTCGCTCCCTCGGGACTCATTTTTGGCTGTAAGGTTCAAACCCCCCCCTTGACCAAAAAATGGCTGTTTTGGGGGGTTTGAACCCCCCTTTTAAAATTGTAGCCGGCCTTGACACCCCCCCCCCCCCCCCCCCCCCCCACTGAGAGAGGTTTTCAACTTTGAAGGACGGGTATCGGTCTCGAAAATTTTGAAGGTACTTGGTCTCGGCTTGGAATTTTTTACAAAATACCCCCCCCCCCCCCTTTAAAAAAATCCTGGGTACGCCACTGCAACCCTGTAAGTGTGGTCGGGCATGAGCCCCTAAACACATAAATCGTGAGCCCCCTTCGGGTTTTGCCCCCCCAATCCAAAACTGCTTCCGGCGCGCCTGTTCGGCGTTAGCACGTCGCGACATTTCTGCGCTATTTGTTGTGTACAATATTGACGGTTTGATATATTTTGTGGGAAATGAAAATTAACTAAACTAAACTGAAATAATATCAAATAGTGACGGTTCCTGATAACGCTTTATCGTATCATACAAACATACATACACACAAATAGAACATACACTATAACACTCGCATACACTCGCACACTTACAGACAATTTTAACGTTTCCGTTTCCGTACAAAAAAGGTCTATTAACACAGTCCTCTTGCCCTTTTCCAATTTGTGTTTGATGCAATGAAATAAAAGTTCAAGCAAAACATCATACATCATCAAAAGGTACATGATCTAGATTTGTAAGCAAGATTACACCAATGAACTTCTGTTCTCACATAATCAGAGACTTCCTTAGCAAGTTGAAAGATGGTAAATCTCTCGGCATAATGGGGATGGGTCGCGGCATTTCAGGGCTCATAACAATTACGCCAATGTTGACAAAAGCCGTCTTCTTTTTGGGTCATGATGAGCATGGCACAATAGCACATTTCCCCTCGGCAGAAATCAATCTCATTCTAAGCCTCGGAATTCTCTCAACACCTTCATCATGTCAAATTATGCGTCAACTTCGCACTGTCTTATACCTTACTCAATCTCTGGTGTCTCCCTAATTCCTATTCGTACTACTTTTAAGACAACCTCGGGATAAAACCTTGGAGCGCAGAAAAGGGCGGTATTTTTGGAGCGCCGTAACCCGTTTGGGAACGGGAAATTCGGTCGCATGACAGAGTGCATTTCCTCGACACAATATTGCCTACTTTAAGGAACTAACTGATGAGATTCAGCGGCGTCGCCAGGGTCACATCAGAAGGGGACAAAGACGGGGAGAGTGCACTTTCCCGAAAGGCGCGTGGTTTGTGGGGGGGGGGGGGGGGGGGGGGCACCTTGGGGGTAAAACGTAATAGGTTGATAATTATGTATTCTATTACAGTCCAACCTGTCCAAAATGCGTAACAGTAAATGTACTAATGTAGAAATGTGACATCTATCATGTATATAGACATGTTCCATTATAATTAAATTTATTTCTCTGCAAACAATTCCCTTCGGTGGCCACCATAGGCAAGTGACCGCTACGATAAATGTAACCGCATACATTCTCCACACACAGTGACATTAGGGGGCGGTTACAAGAACCCATACAAAGAGGGAGGGGGGAGTTGAGATTACCACCCCTCCTTTATAGCTACGCCACTGGTGACACCGACATGGAGTCACGAGCAGAACAATGTGTGAAAAGTTACAGCTGGTATTAAGGAGGCGTAACTCATGATGGGTACTCGTGTCACGCCTTCCAGCGGCGCCATATTAGTCCGGAGGGCGTCCAATAGTGCACCAATGTAGAGCTTCCGTTACAAACAAAATGTGACCTGCCGAATAGGATTTTGGTAATATATCCCGCTGCTTAAAATTTAGATTCATTATCAGTATAATTATCAACCAATAGGGCATCAATGTAGAACTTTCGTTACGAACACAAAGTGACATGCGTTCGATCATGATAAGTATTCCAACTGAACTGTGAATTTGGAATACATTTAAGTGTTATCATTTTGATTCACTTGTATTGTCTAGTCGCAGAAGCTTTGCAAAGACCTCGTAACTTTATTAAATCACGTGCTATTTCATTCTGACAGATATCAATACAATCAAATACTGTTTATACATTTTTACGTTTTGTTGTTAAGCTTACCTGGTTTATGTTACTTTCCCATCCTAATACTCATCAAAAGCGTAACAATTTGTTTTATTTTACATATTATTCCCTTGTATCGAGTTTTTTTTTCAGGCCAACCTGTTTGAAATTATATAGTTGACCAATAAAAGGTTGCACTTGACCCGTATTACAATTAGCGGTTTGTCTGCGAAAAAAGTGGGATAATATGAAATTGTTAAAGCGAACGGGAGAAAACGGATGAGACGAATAATGCCGTTGGCATGATTTGGTTTTCCGAATGATTCAGCTAAAAGTATCATACCACGTTTCATTCGCATTCACAAACAGAAAATAGATATGCTGACAAAATAGTTACATTTAACAGTTTGTCTGCGAAAACAGCGGGACAAAATGAAAGAGATAAAGCGAGTAGAATGTAGAACAGATGGGCAAACATGATGTTGGTTTTCCAAATGATTCAGCTCAAAATAAGAAACACTTGTTATTCTTATTCACACATCTTTATCTGGTAAAGATATACTAGATACTGAGCTTTACTATTATCATTTACTTAAAGTGGTCTTCCATTCGATGTCAAGCTTCTAATGATTGAAAGACAGATATTCTAGGTCAATAAACACAATTTTGTATGAAAAAGGTATGATTGTGGGTTCTTATAATTGGTTTTGAAATTCTAATGACACAAAGTGGCGAGCGAGCTTGTTCTCTCCCATAATGCACCAATTTGTGACGTGCGACCCTCACTATGCGCCTATCTATGTTGTTACACTGCAGCGAATGTGTTCTTTTGATCGGACCAATACAATGCTCGATCATGAATAGCTTAGTCCACGCTGCGCCACTGACCGTGCCTTTGAGCATTACTGCATTGTTGACCCGTTTGAAAATACTTGCCTGCCCGATATTGTAACACGTTTGGCTTTCATTGGAATTTGAATAGACACAAAGTTCTGTAAACGTGGTTATTGAATTTGCTGGCTCTGCATGACCGGCTATTATGAATGACACGTGCAGTGATCACAATGCAGTGGCACCGGATTCAAGCCTACTCAAGAAATTGAGCAAAGTGAGGGTGCTACGTAAGGGTCTCATGATTGTGTGCGGTAAATTTAATTATTTCCTCAGAGTTAATCAAATCCTTAAAATATTCAAGCACATCCCTAGAAGTATTTCCAATATACTGTATTTTGTTAAAAATCGTCCGGAATTCTCCTTTAAAGTTACTACCGCATAATTGTTTCTGATAACATGATATTTATAATGACAATCTCGGTTTTAGCATACATGTTAAAGGGACTTAGTAACATTGTCCAAATCCTCAAAATAAAATTTTAATTCTAGCGGTTCCCTTATACCTTGTTGTATTCGTATTAACAATAAAATCATGGGACCGGTTTCGGTTTTTCAAATTTCCCTTTCGTTACAAAGATATGTATGATTGAAGTATTCAGATAAGAAAAACTCCGGGCGAGTTTTTCTTCCGTGTACAAAGTGAGTGCAGTGAGTTACTGAATATCACTTTGCATTTTCGCTCATTACTTGGCCATACAATGTCCATTTGACTTGAACTTTTCACACAATACCCTGTGGACATATGAGATAACAACAATATACATTGCATCAACCATTCATCACTTTTTGCACATGCCAACAAAGTTACTAGATCCCTTTAAGCCGTTGTCACTATGAATTAAATAATGCAATTAATTTAATGATTCGTTTAATCATTCAGTATCTTTCCTACCAAAGTCCCAAAACTGCTTTGAAATAAACGATTGATGTCACAACGAGACAATGATTCATTATACCGACGGTTGACAAACAATGTTCAAGACCATTTATAAGTTAATATGAAGGACCTATATAATGTAAGGCACCTTCAGATTATCACCACAACAAAATGTTGTTGTTGCTGGCTTGTCCACATTTATATTATTTTTCTGGCTAAAATGATGGTCGTTTTATGTTTGCAGATACGGTATGTTTTTCAAACATACCTGCGGCTTCAGACACCCAAAATCATGATAATTATTTAATTTAAGTTTCTGTTCCAAGTAAACAATAATTATATTGAAGAAAGAAAATACCCAGACAAAGTTACACTTTCCCTGAAGTTAGTCTAGTAATTGAGGAAATTAAATCTTTAGGCTTCTTTAGGAATTAAGCAAGCTACAGGTGACTGTGTAGCCCATGTATCTCCTACGGCACTTAAATGTATTTTAAGAATTACCGTGCTGGGTTTGATTGGGGAGACCGCATGGACTTTCCTCTAGTTATGAGCGTTAAGAAGCTGGCAGGCGAACTTGCAATATTAATCATCAATCTTGTGTTAAGATTAAAAATCAAAATTATATTGGAGATACAGTAACGATTGTGCATTTTATGAAGGATTTCTGCGATAAAATATATTCGCGAAACATCCCTGAGAAAGCCTGACATTCTTCTATGCAATATTATTTCTTTATAAACAAATGAACACATCATTGCATTCTATGTTACATTCTTTGCGCCCTGGACATCTATTTGTGTTTAAATATAAGGGGGACAGTAACGGGGAATGAAAGCAGTCTTGTACAAATTAAATTGTCGATCTTCTCTAACATGCATTACATTTAAACGACACGCATTTTGCGTACACCGTAATAAAAAGCCGTTCTCTATTCAATCCGTTGTTGTTTTTAATAGGAAAGGCATGATAAATCGCGTATACCATGAACTATCATTACCTGTATTAAATCATGGAAGCTTGGTTAAAAATGCTTGCAGGATGAACTTTTGTGGTATATCTTAAAGGGATAGTTGAGTTCTGGTAAGGAGAGTACAGTTTTAGTGAAACTGAATTTTAGTAACCAAAACCTGCATCATTACATTACAAAATAATAGTTATAACTAGAAAGGAACACAAAATTACAAATGACGTAGTAAAGATCATGTTATCATTCAAAAAGAGCCGTTAAAACGTAAGAGGGCGCTCTCTAAACACTCATCGGTTTCAACCATTTTGAATACAATATTGTGCATGTGATGCTTTGTTGAAATAGTGATTAGATAGAGAAATAACCAACAACTATTTAAATACCTATTTTGTAACTTTTTGAAACCCGGGGCCCCGGGTTTATTACAAATTGTTATATTTATGGATATTTCAGCCGTTTCTGAACCGATTTTGATCAAACAAAGATGATTTAATTGTTTAAATATTATGCTCTTTCAAATTTTACACTCAGTTTTTCATTACCTCACAAACCAATTAAGTAGTCTAGCGCCCTCTCTACCAAAACTCAACTTTCCCTTTAACAATTCCTCAATCCAGACACTTATGATTGCCAGGAAGGATCAAACCCCAGAGGAAATTGGAATATCTTATCTTCCATCATATTTTAAACCAATTAAATCATTCGCTAAAAATATAAGCGGCACAAACATTATTTTGAAACTAAAGTCATTTCGAGATTATAATGATTTGACTCCGTTTAATGTTACATTCTCTTTCTTTGTTGAAAATATGTTTTACGTCCTAAAAATAGCACACAGACATTTTGATATTTTGTTTGTTATACGTAATATAATGTGAGAACATGAATCGGTATAAATTACATTGGGATTATCAGAATTTACAGTTTTCGATCCATCCTATCTAGGATTTTAGCTCTAAACCAGTGACTCATACCTTAAGAGAGAAACATTATAAACACAGGCTCAAACAGACGACTAAAGGATCATTAAGACGAAGTCACGTGAGATTTGAACGGGATCAGGTGACGCGATCCTGTAAAAGCTCGAATGTTGCCTGTTTCTCAGACGTATAAAATCAAACATATTTATCTTAATTACTTGTCAAACTATCAGGATAATGACACAGACAAAAACATGCCCTTTCGTATAAATATAGTTTGAATTGAAAAAGGTCTTTTTCACTGAGGATGGTGAATTAACGTTGTTAAAGAAATTGACTTGACGCTGATGTCATGTATGTATACGGAAGATACACATTACTTTATATTTAGTCCGTGATGCATTTCTTTGTAGTTGTTTTGTATGTGATAGTATTGTATGGAATAAGGACAAGATGTGTATTATGAAACAAGGAGAAGTGCGGCAGTGAAAGTTCGACTTTATTGATAACAACCCAAATACATGAAATACGATACACGTTTTCAACAAAACCCAACCGTGATTGTACCGATATTACTTAGTATTGTTAAAGGCGTGTACAACTTAACAATTTGGTGGTGAAAATCGGAATCTTGACCTAAATAATGATGATTACTTTGCATTTCTGCCACTATTTTTTAAAAGACCTCGCGGAATCTGCCCCCAATCCTCGAGAGTTTCCAGTGCCTATGTTCGGAATTGATAACAAAACGAAACCAAAAAAACGTTTAATTTGCTGTTATTGTTTTTATGTTATTTACGCGTGACAGTATTTATTTTATTTTATAGATTTAAGATGTATCAAAGGTCCCAAAACAGTAAGTGTGTATTAATATTTACCCGACCTGTGTTGTCATTGTCCTATTTTAGATACTAATACGTTTAATTATAGGTACTACTCTTGATGTGGGAGAAGTTGCAAAGCATCCAACGAATTTTGAAGCCCGAAGCAAGTTCATGAGAAGTTATCAATTAAAACTGAGCGCCTGTTTACCGGTGGTTGTCACAGACCGTATTTTTTTTTTTATAGAAGACATATGTCGAAACATATACCACAATGGGAAAGATGGTGTTTCGAATTACCATCAAGATAATCGCCAGTCCCGAAGTCGGAGACAAATTAGTCTGGAATTTCAGAATGGACAACAATAGAAACAGGCTAGCGACCTTAATGGCTCATAATAATCCTCGGTAAAGGTCACTCAATTCAGAATGGATTGAATTAAGTTTGTTTGTTTGTTCGTTCGTCTGTGTGTGTGTAATTGTATATACATGTATTTGTATAATTGTAATACACGCTTGTAAGTTTGTATGCGCACGCAGGTACGACTTTGTGTGCGCGGTATATATGAGGTGCAGGCATTTTTATTTGTGTGTTGTGTAAAATGTTCAGGTTTCTGCCAACGTGCACCAATTCCCTGCCATAATAAGAGAAGCACTGGTGTAGAAATGAATTTACGTTTAAATTTTAAGCAAGTGTTTAAAGGGACTGTCCTCCTTTTGCAAGCCAAATTTCAAAAGTTGCGAGGTTATTGTCTTATTTGAAAGAAAATGTCATTTAACAGCATGCCTGAACAAATGAGGGCTTGAAATCTCTTTTTCGTATAGTTATAGACCACAAAATAATAAAACGACACAGCGCGTTTAATTGTGCATTATACGAGTATTCACCCGGTGCGAAATTTCGCTCACGGCGCATTCTACGGAGTACCACATTGCTGTGCGTGACCACTACGTGACCCGCGCACAGATTGTGATCGAACAACGGCGTAAGCGAATACTAAACAAAATAACCAAAACTCGCTGAAACTGAGTACATGTAATGGTATAATACGCGTGGTTTGCGGTTGCACCATGTGAAAGGGAAGGATTGGTAAGTCCTGAAAAGGACTGATTGTATTCTTTCTAGGATCGTCCTAAAAAAGGACTGTGGCAGTCCTAGAAAGGACTGTTGGTGTAGTCCTGAGAATGTAATGGTATATTCTTCATTTTCGAGACCTTTTCCGTGACATACCTTTACAAATGTCGGCTTCACAATACCTTTACAAGAATACGTACAATATTGTTGTAATATTATGCTAAATCTGTTAAACTCCTTTATTTACCGGTATACATGTATAGTTTGGTGGAGGGGCGCATTCGTTTTTCATTCGTAGAATCCAAATTACAGGGCTGTTCGATCTGAATTTTGTTTGCGTGTGTTACATTCATCCTCATCCGTCTACTGCCCTGGAAACTGTTCAGACGATTTGTAAAAGGCGGACAGTCCCTTTAATATACACAAATTATTCAGTGGTTAAAACAAAAACGTAAATTTCGCATATTATGCGTTTTTGTTTGTATGTGTTCGTGTGTGTTCGTGTGTTTATGCGTGTGTGTCAGTCTGTGTGTGCCTGCGTGTGTATCTGGGTTGGTAAAATAACGTGGACGGCGTGTTTGATAATATGTATTGTTTTAAAAGGTAAAGCAACTTTGGCAGCAATTTCTTTGTCCGTTGCTCTCATTTAAACCAAGTTGACAATACATTATTTTGTAGATTTTGATTAACTTGTAAAACGAAACGGAGAAACGGATTCATTAGTCACTTAAATTTAGTAGGCTTATTGTTTTTGTTTTTAAATTGTATTGCGTCAATATGGAAATGAGGGGAGGGGGCAATATTCTAACACGAAGGAGGAGCTAATGCAACTAGTAAATAATACACCTGTCATAACAAGATATTGAAGCTTTTGATGCCATAATTATTATTTTCATATAGTACGTTCATGAACTGATGACCTTATACAAGTGACCAATGTCCTTGACCCTTGTATCACATTTGTTTCCGCAAGATTAAAACAACGGTATGGTATTCCTTCAATTCGATCAAATAATAACTTTCTGTTACCTGTTAAAGTAGCGTTTGATTGTTTGAATAAGACTCATTCAATCAGCGCTTCTAATTCCGACATCCGAACAGGTATTAGTAGAAAATCATCAGTCTAAATCCGCGGTCTGCTGCATCTGTCTTGCTAATTAATAAACATTCGAAATACAAACGTTTTTTACCTCCGCTATTTTTAATTCAAGCCGGAAAGGTCGGAACCTGGTATGACCCCACAATCTAACTTCGATCCTTGGTGAACGATTGGTTTTGATTTTTGTCTGTAGGTGTTAACATCACCATGATCAGCTCTAAATAATCCGCAAAATTGTCTTATTATTCATCCAGTGACACACGACAACTATTATACAAGGTGAATTGTAACGCGAAAGTTGTACACATGTAATATTTGCTTTTAAACGTATTTCCTAAACGAATGTTTATATAATACATTATCTTTTTTGTTTTATTGCTATCCAGGTAAATAATTGAAGTAATTTATGTTTTAATTTTGAAATTGTTTTTATTATTGTTTAATCACACGAAGGCTATACATAATTATAAATGTCCATTATATTATCAGGGCAAGAAAGAGGCTAGGGAACCAACAATACGGTGGCAACATCGTCCCTACCCTATCCACATCATAACGTTTAATAGATGCTACACCAATGACCTACCGTATAACATGTCTAATATGTAGAAATGGACCTCTGCAAATTTGGCATACCCAGTTTCACGTGAATAGTGTATGACTAAAATGGTAGTATTAACATGATTAAATAGTGAGTAAAATTATATTATACTCTTTTAATCCCACGGCAACCCATTCCATGTATAGGCGCCACATAACTTTCATACATCGTGTTAAATCTACACAAAAAGTAATGGCTGAACTATTTAGATAGTTTGGGCTTATAAAATGTTGGGCAGACGAACATTTCTGAGTCATTATTCACTTCAAAATGTATTTCCATCAAATAATGGATACCATTGCTGTCAAACCTGTGCATAGTTACCACCTAACAGAAACAAGAAAAGTATAATCACTGTTAACAGGAGAACTCTATAATAGACCTCTTCATGTTTCATAACACCCGTTTCCTCTGCATGGGGTAACTTTTCGTGGCCACTATGGGCAGGTTGGCTTCTTTATAGACAGATTTGACTGCATGATCTTTTGTAACGTCGTATCAATTGGAATCTTGCGCTTATTTATAGAGGTTCCCTAACAACTACTCTATACCACTCTATGTGTGTTAGTTGATATAATTACATTTTTGTCATTACTTATTTTCAAATAACTACGGCCGTTATTTGAATATGTCCATCATACTTAGGGAAATCTTATACACGATATAAATGTCTTACTTTCCCCAAACACCTACGGAACCAGGTACCCCGCTAAATACATTATAATACAATAAAATTACACAAAAACAATTAAAGGTTGGCGAGCTTAAATCTGAAAGTACAAACACACTTTCTACCTCATAAAGTTACAAATACGAGCTAAAATTAGCAAGTGATAACAAGCCCTCTCCTAAAATATGACTAAGAACACTACCAGAGTTTGTTGAGGCACAGGCAGGCTGGAACCGCGGTGGATCAGATGGCGTAACATTATACCCGTGGATGAGCACCACGCCCTATGGATTTACACAACCCGTTAACTCATATCGTACTGATATAATGCAGCTTCTTACTCTAGTATACATTATGCATTGTATTACCCATAATCCGGCATTTAACGAATTTCCATCGACTTATTTTTGTTGGCTTTGTTCGGTGACAATGCATGATAGAAAGTAGTGCTGTGGTATATTTATTTTGGTCATTATCTTTCCACTTTCTGTACATGGTACAATTGATTTGTTCTATATCATATTTTGTTTTCATACACGATTGTTAATGTTTTAATGATTGAATCGTCTTATTATTTTAACAGTAAAATAACCCAAATTACAAGTATAAACATGTTGACATTCAATTATGATGTCTTTAAGCATACATTTATATACGTATATAATCAATTTACACTCGTCACAGATACCAATCCCTGTTGTGGCACCCAACACACGTTCCGAACTCCTCTGTCAGTCAATCAGGTATTGCTAATCAGGCTGATACATAGGTTTATGAGCCACCCCCCCCCCCCCACACACACACAGCAAATTTGGGGGAGGGGGTGCTGATCCGGTCTCTTATTCGACCAGGTATGTTCCCAATTTAACATTGTCTACTTCCGGAGAGGTAAAAGACGAAATTAGGTTTTGACTAAAACTATCTATGAACTGAACATATTTTTGGTGACTCAATTTCCGAAAATATTGTGCTTTTAAAAATTGGGGGCTGCACTCCAAGCCTTTCCTCTCAAATACGCAATTTAGCTGATAAGCGAAAGTTCAGGCAGCGTCTGATGGTTTACTCCATACTTTTTCAATTACTCGACCTTTTTTCATCTGAGTGAGGCCAACTTTTTGAACAATGAGGAACAGTACTAACATCACCTGTTTTTCCCACTCCTTGTATTTGTTGTAGAACATTTACAAGATGTAAAAGTGGAAGGTTGTATAAACATGATAAATAGTCCTTTCTATATTATGTCGAAATACAATACAATGGTTAAAGCATTTTGTAAAGGGGTAGTACAGTTTGGGTAAGGCTGAGCTTTAGTGACCAAAACTACACAATAACCTTACAAACTAATAGTTATAACTCCACCATGCTCGAAAGGTATAGACAATTACAAACGACTAAGTAAAAAGCCTGTTTCATTCATAAATAGCCATTAAAACACAAAAGGTCGCTCTCTAAAAAAACATTGGTTTCAACCATTTTCCATACACAATAATTATGCATGTGATGTTTTGTTGAAATAATGATTAAATAGAGAGATCATCAACAACTATTGAAAAACCTCTTTTGACAATTTTTGAAAAAGTGTAAGCATTTTTGCAATTTGTTTAAAAATCATCGAATAAATCTGGGCCCCAGATTATTCTGATCGGATATATTTATTGATATTTCAGCTATTTCTGAACCGATTTTGATCAAATAAAGTTTATTCTAATTGAATGCTCTTTCAAATTTTACACTCAGTTTTTCATTATCTCACAAACAAATTATTTCGTGCAGCACCCTCTATACCAAAACTGAACTACCCCTTTAATAATATGCACAATCTGCGAAAATGCCCTAACATGCCTTAAGATGGCTGTGTTTTATTTTACTGAATTCAATTAAACACATACCTGTACTAGGGTATGTTTTGTTAGATGCTTAACAAAATACGAACGAAACATTACTCCAAAATGAGATTGAGTTTTGTTTCACACGTGGACCTGTTTAGCAATTATAATCATTACAGTAAAGTGTTTACTTGGGTAATCGTGATCAGTTGTACATTGTATATCGAAGACTGCCTCAATAGTCATGATAGTAGGTACTTTTAGTAAGATTTGTTGCGCTGACTCAATCCCCATATCCAGACATAATTATTTGAAAGTTTTATTTCCACGAAATCAGGGTCTTATTCAATCTACATTACGTCTTATGTGTGTCTGGTTATATCTTGTATATCGAAATGCAATACTAACGTAACATATTATGCACAGTGTGAGCAACAGCGATAATCAAAGATGGATTGATATCGTTTTAATTAACATGATAAGGCATGTTTGATTTGATTAGTCTGTAAAATAACTTTGTCAGATCTTGTTCATTCATGTATATCCCATGACTGCTTAATAGTTGGTATATATATTCGATATTCTTACAATCGATG
>JBAMJV010004506.1:0-25243 GCA_037951105.1 Echinarachnius parma
GCAATAGTAAATTGTCATAGATTAAACTAAATTATCAAACAATATGCATCACAACATAAGCTGATAGACTGTCCACTAAGCTAAATTACATGTACAATCACAATAGCACAGTCTTCTGTTCTAATTTTAAATCCTTAAAAGGATATATTTGTTTCTATATACTGCTCTGCAAAACTGTCAGTACCATCTATTATCTACATGTACTATCTATTTATCATATGTTTAGTACATGAAGTACTGAAACATGCATTATCATTGTTGTGTGAATAAAGATCTATCAGACATTACAAAGCTGTCAGTCTATCCTGAGTTAATTATCATCATAATAGCATCTCGTTTTCTATTTCCAGTCCAATTATAATCAGAATAGTTTTGATTTCCTCTGTGAAATGCCATTAAGTTTGTAAGTCTTGCGTGAAACAGAATGTAAGTACACATATACTGCAGTAAAATACAATGTAGGTCTATCTGTGCCTGACTGTCTGCTCCATCTATCTCTTAAAAGCTAAGATCCAATCATATAATCATATCTTTGAACGGGATAAAAGGATTAGTTTTATACACTGTGCTTACAGTTCTTTCTAGTTGTGACACTTTAAGTACATCTGAAAATGTGTCTTTCACTGCAGTCAGTAGGGAAGTTATTATACATTAGATATGCGCCTGTATATTATTTCACATACACTATCATTCATTATCATTCCAACATACACTGAATATGTATGTTTTAAACCCAACTCTGGTCTACTTTATGTGTTAGCCTGAAGGGAAAAACAAAAGAATGGTTAAACCCCAAGTAAAAGGGAAGATTTGTGGGGAAAAAACACGAAAAAAGCAAAATCTAGTAGGGAACAGGGTAAAATGAATTAATCACAGAAAAGCATATATACATTCATTTACAAGGCAAAAATGATGAAGTTTCCATATACATAACAATTCGAGGCAATTTACAATTGGGTTCATAAATAACAAGCAGATTTGGGAAGCTTTCTTCGGATCTTGGTGGCTTACCCACATATTCTAATGAACATCATTTCCCCAAGCGCTTCGGGCACAAATAAATCTTTCTCGGGGAGATGAAATAATCCCCTGACATAATATAGTACAAATTCCAGTAAGAGGGATTATTAGAGAACTTGGAAATGTGCGTCAGGGGGAATAATCAAAGCCAAGTTCCCTTGCACCCTTTTCATATTTGAATGTTTGTTTGTAAGAATCAGTGATGCAAGGCAGCAAGCTACAAGCCTAAAACAAACACTTGCCCTATTGCCCGGGGCAAGTAACAATTATCAATGCTGGGCAAGTACAATGTCATCAATGGCCTAGTTCTGGTTGCCCAGTTTGGTTGCCCGATCTAGGAAGTAAATTATTGGTCAACTATGAGACTAAGAGAAAATTTTTACTTTCTTACGTGTAAATCTAATGATCTGCAAGTAAAATTTGACAATTTATGATTTTACTTGCCCGAATGGACCAGGAGAGAAGATTTTTACATGTGGAGGCTTGCCTAAAAGCCTGAAATTTAGTCCACGATGCCCAATTTGATTGTAAAATAATTAGAATGAGCCTGAATTCAGGCTATTGCCCAACCACTGGGCTAGACGACCCCTGGGTGAATAAAAAAAGGGCATTAACTTTTCAAAATATGCGTGTAAAATGGGTAGTGGATGATTTATCGCTCAAGAATTTCCTTCATCATTCAGTAACCCTGGAGAGGTTTCACATGAAATGCTCTCAAGTTTAATGAAGCATGTTACTCCGACTCTCATAACATGAAAACATTCTAAATCTAATATTTCACTTATCACTATGCTTGGCTACTGTAAGCTGATCTTGTATCTGACAAATTGCAAACAGTCTGCAGAAATGATTAACTTTTACGATTTGAAGCTGTAATATATTGGGGTAATTTATCAGTTTTAATTTCCTCCTATACTTGTTACTAAAGTTTCACATGAAATGCTTTTATTTTTAATGAAGCATGCTGTACTGCAACTCTATTGAAAACGTTCAAAGTCTAATATTTCACTTGCCACTATGCTTGGCTACTGTAAATTGAACAAGTATATATGGCAAATTGTAACAGTCTTTAAATAAAACCGATTCATTTTTATGATTAAGAACTGGGGTGATTTATCATTTGAGAATTTTCTCTATTATACTTGAAACTAAAGTTTTGCATAAAATGCTCACAAATGAGGCATGCTATACTCAAAACTCTCATAACGTGAAAACATTCAAAATCTAATATTTCACTTATCACTGTACATGTACATGTACTTGGCTACTGACAAATTGTGACAGTCTTCAAACCAATTAATTTTTATGATTTATTGCTTGAGAATTTCCTCTAATACATTAACTAAAGTTTTGCATGAAATGCTAAAACTAATGAAGCATGCTATACTCAAACTCTCATAACATGAAAATATTACAAATATAATATTTCACTTATCACTGTGCTTGGCTACTGACAAATTGTTAGTCTTCAAACCAATTAATGTTTATGATTTAGATATGCGGTGATTTATTGCTTGAGAATTTCCTCTAATACTTTAAACTAAAGTTTTGCATGAAATGCTTACTAATGAAGCATGCTACTGCAGCTCTCATATTCATGACAACATTCAAAATCTGATAATTTGCCATTATACATGGATGTGGGAATTGAACTACTGTACAGCATTTTCAAAAAAATTCAAATAATAGAAATTGACAAAGTGAACTGCAAAGTATGTCTCTAGATTATCCCTCAATACTCTGCTGTCCGCAACGTCAAAGTTTTTTTTCTGTCTTATGAAGCTTGAGTAAACCAGGGGAATGGTAGCAACCATTTCCCTGCGTGTACTGCATTGTGGGTCTAATTAATGTTATTTTAATAGCATGTTGTGTCTGTGGGAATTACATTTTCTAGGTAATTGTACAAGTAAAAGAGAGTAAAAATAAGGATGTGGTGTTTGAACGCATTCAAGACCATTTGATTTGAATATTTTGGGGGACCAAATGTGACCGGCTATAGCAAAACCCGGCACTTGTCGGTAAAAATAAAATAAAAATTTCACACCACTAGAAAGGCCTCATCACAAGCTTTCATTTGATGCTTTGTTCTAACTAATTGGTCAATAATTGGTGAAGATATGATTGTTTCAATTTTACGATCATAGGTCTTGTACACATATTGTGTGAACTTAAAAATGCCCATTTCTTTAAAACATGAATTACCGACAAGTGCCGGGTTTTGAATATATAGCGGGTCACAAATATCCTAAATGACTTCAGGAAATTTAAATTCTCAAGAGCTGTTTACCAAGAAGAGTATTAAAAGGTTGTCATTTAATCATGTATTTGTGTGGATGAATTCAATCATTGATTATAACTTTCAATCACGTCTTTGAAACAAAGGAACAATGTATCACGAGGTACTTACATGTACATAATCTATTTGCCACATACTATACACTGAACATAATATATTTCAAGTATTTTACTGGATGGTTTATAAAAAGCTGTCAGAATATGATGAATGTTCTTTGAGGAAGTTGTATCTAATCTACAAGTGCAATAGTTGAATGTTTAGATTCGCAAGGCACTTATCTGATGAATCACAAGGTTATCAGTGTTTGTTTAAAATAAATTCATCTGCTGCGCGAACTACAATGGTGCAAGATATACATTTGTAGGGTTAGATATAGAAAAGGGTACTAAGTCAATATTTTGTAATTAACAGATAATTTTTAAAAACTATGGAGCCTCATAGAAGCCAAATTTAGCTCTCTTACATTTTTTATTTAATATCTCAAAAATTATACTATATATCTAAACAGTTGGCATCACATAGATGAAACTCTGATACATGTAGCTCCAAAAATGGCCTTTCGTCCTTTACACTCTCACCCAAGGATATGATGTTTTGTTTACTTGATGTGGCTTAGTTTAAAGTACATAAGAACATTTTACTTCCTGGAAAGTGTTGTATATTTAATTTTAAACATGATAAGCATTGAAGCCCATGAAATACATGTAAGTGCATCATATTGAAATATTGCACTGAATAAATGCACTCAATTAATGATTGTCATACATATATATAGCAGGGATCCACACTTAACTTTATTGTCAGTGGCCCGGTCGGGCCAGTGAAATAATTTCTTCCCCTTTTCTGGTGGCCCGAAAGAAAAATTTACTGGCCCGAAAATTGTATTTCATGCGTTAACTTGTTACTGTTCAAAATATCACTCTTTCCTAATCAAAACTGTGAATGATGATAGATGAAGCATGACATGGAAGAAAACAAGATTGTTCTAATTTTGTCAATGTGGGGTTGAAAATCTTTTGCTGGACCGAAGTGCAATTTCACTGGCCCAGGGCCCGCTAGCGGGCCAGTGCGAGTGTCGAGCCCTGTAGTATAGCCTAGGGATGCTACACTGTAGTTCACCAAATTTGACTAGTAAAGCTAGTTTGTGAGCACTATTTACACTGTTCAAGTAGTGTCATGTGTGTATTTCGCACTGTGCACAAGGCGATCGCAATATGGCACCGTGCGTCGGATTTACAATTCTGAAACACCATTAAACAAACTTAGATACCAGACAAAATTGGCAGATTGGGTGAAAGTGAGAGAGAGATAACATTGTAAATCCATATAATACAGGTCTATGACCTGAGATAAACTGAACTAATATTCTGATTGACAGACTGATCTTGAGAGAGAGAGAAAGAGAGAAAATATAAACAAAAATACTACAAAGAAATTAACCCTGTAGTAAGTCGGTTATTTGGAAAACCGGTTAACCGACGGCAAAAACCGGTTAACCGAACGGGTAACCGAAAAAGAAAAAAAAAAAAAAAAAAATGATTTTCTTTCCATGTTACTGTTAGTCTACAAACTGCTGTCAAGATGAAAGCCTTCAGATATCTCATCACAAATGATTCTTCTAAATTTGGCTCTATCAGGTCTAATGATTAAAGGATCCTCTTACCATTTGTTTATTTGTTTTGTTTATTTGTGATACATGTAAAATACCTTTACTTTAGCAATAGATTGGCAGGGTTCAACGTGCCATTTTCTGACCGAATCTATAGAATGGGGATGGAAAAAAACAACTTAAAAAAATTTTTTTTTTTTTTTTTCCCGGTTAACCGAAACCGTGAAAATGAAACCTTTTTGCCGATGCCGGTCAGTTAACCGTCGTGTAACCGTTTCACTACAGGCTCTAACCGAACCCTCGTTGACTTTCAAATTGGCAAAATTTGGTATGTTTGTGAAGGAAATGTTATTTTTTCTAAGGATATTAACTTAATCCGCGATAAAAATGTTGAAATTTGACTAAAAAAGTCTTCGAAAATGGGGCAAAAGTGAGCAGTCTCCGAGACTGAAATTCGCTCAACGATCGGCCTGAAAATCGTGACGTCATCGGTAGAACGGACCCGGCCGATCAGCTGATCAAGCAAAGCGATGCGCGTGCATTATACGGTGTTGTGTATTACTTTTTGATAACGTACGATCGAGCTGGACAGTTTTATTTCGAGGAAAATGGAGGAAAATACTCTCGAACTGAGTTTCGCAATGGATTTTTCCGAAGAAGATGAAGAAGAGGACAGGAATGATTCATCAGACAGCGACAATGACGGGATTTGGGAGATTTTTGGCGCTAGTTCACTATTGTACCCGCACTCCGGTGTCGGCACGCTACGCCGCTAGCTGCCCGTGATGCACTCGTGAAGAGTACCATACAAAACACAAATGTAATGTACCCAAAATCAACTAAATCTTCGACCATTGCTCAAATTATGGTCATGATTTCAAAGTAGTTACACAGAACAGGTAAAAAGGATAACTACTTTGAAATCATGACCATTATTTGAGCAATTTTTGAAGATTTAGTTGATTTTGGGTACGTTACATATGTGTTTCGTAGGCACGGCCAGCTAGCGGGCCAGCGTGCCGACACCGGAGTGCGGGTTTCAATGCGCCCTTTCCCCCAGCATCTTCCCCGGCAAACTGTGCATGGACATGGTGCAATTCGCTATACAATTGCCACAGTCATACGCCAGATCGACAAATCTATCACTTTCATGGCCTCTTTGACATTATTATAGTTATTTTTCACTGTCGGCTTAGAATGCCGACAGAGAAAAATACAATATAATGTCAAAGTCAAAGAGGGCATGAAAGTGATAGATTTGTCGATCTACCATACGCCCCCCATACGCCATGCACCTTTTCCCGACTTTGCGACTCAAATTCAACTTTGTCGATACTGGCGAACTCGCGATTTCCACCTCAAAACCATGCCTGAAATCTTCACTTCCTTCAGACATTTCCACCATTCTCCGATTTTGCAGATTTCAGGTCAAATCTAACAAGAAAAATGATATTGACAAGGACGGCGTTCTATCGATTGAGCAGGGCAGCATTACTCGCGCTCGCTGGACTGGGGGATTGTTGGGGGAGGCAACGGGTGCCGCTCTACCATCAGCGGCCGTGCATGGTTTGGGCCTATTCTACCTGTGACATCATCAAATTTCTCTGCACCAAATCGCCGTCAAACGGCGAAAATCGGGGTTCAGAATAAGAGTTTCAATTTGCTTTTAATTGTTTTCTGGGCGGTGTTAGGGCTTCAAAATTAACTTTTTCATGCTCAGTATGTTCTCAGCTTTCAGAAGAGGTACAATATGCATATTATAGGATCTTCATTGAGTTTTCGGTTTAAAAGAAATCATGATGGAAAGAATAATAAGGCTTATAAATGATAATCAAGATTAAAATGACAGTCAGACAGAATACACATTTCTATGAAATGCACGGGCGCCACACATTTATTAGTGCTGTGATTTGTCAAGGCTGAAAATAATTGATTAGTACATGTACATGTACATACATTGTATTCAACAGATCAAGTCCCTCTAAATACTGAGTGTGACATTTTGTATTGATTAAATACGGTTAATTGTACACGAGTGGAATTTTGACATGAAAAACAGTACTGCACACTGCTGACCAATGGATAGAAAAAAAAGTCTAAAATTTCTGACCGAGAGAATATTGGAAGAGGACAAGGAGAGAATAATAGCCTGGTCACATATCACCGGATAGCGTAAACGGATGCCCCACGAAGAGCAACATTTTCAATTAGTTTGTCTCCGTTGGTATGCGTTTCTTGTCTGTTCCTTGTCAGGCAATATCGGTACATTGTTCTATCCGACGACGGAATGATGATCTAGATGATTCAGAATCTCATTGAAGGGAACGGATTAATCAAGGATGGCATAATATATTATGAATACTATGCACATATGATTGTATAGTAATTAACTTCTACTATACACGGTTAGTTTATTTACAACTGGTCAAGGGAATTGCACATGATATTGTACTAAAATCATATATCAAATGCCAAGAGTTCATCATCAAACTTGCGAGAAAAAAAATTACTTAACAAAATTAAAATTAAAATGGAGACTGCTAGAACTTGAGATAGGGAGAGAGAGAAAGGGGCAAAACTTGGGAGAAAATGACAATGGACTAATTTCTGACCATGAGAATGTTTATACCGCAAATAATTGTAATTAATTTGTATTCTACATGGTTAGTTTATTTAAAACTGGTCAAGGGAATTGCACATATTACACCAATATCATATCAAATGCCAAGAGTTCATCTCGGAAATCAGAGGATTTCATCAAACTTGCGAGAAAAAAAAATTACAAACAAAATTAAAAGTAAAATGGCGACTGCTAGAACTTGAGAAAGGGGCAAAACTTGGGGGAAAATGACAATGGACTAATTTCTGACCAAGACAATATTGCAAAAGGCGAGAATAAACAACAATGAGAGAGAAGGCCTCAGCCTCGGAATATAAATAATTCTGTTCTCGGAGTTCAGTGACAGAATACAGACACCGCACAGGCGACGTAGATTCATTAGCTCCATGATCTAATCAAGGCTGGCATAATACAGCCTGATCAAATTCCTGCCGGAGTACTGGAATTGCAAACACACCCAGGAGCCAATTTGGCGATGAATGGTGGTACAAGGCGAGCTACATAATACACGTGTATGGTGCCATTCATACTGGTGCGTTCCCACTCTACAGATAGAATTACGATATCAACTGATAATAACCGTTAGTAGTAAGCTAAAAAAAGCAGAGACCCAATGGCCCTGGAGCTAAAACTAAAAATAAGCTCAAACTAAAAATTAGCTTAGGAGCCAATTTGGCGATGAATAGTTGTACAAGGCTAGCTACAAATTACAAGTACGTGGTGCCATTCATACTGGTGCGTTTCCACTCTAGAGACAGAATTATTATTTTCCACATAATAACTGTGAGATAGTATGCTTGAGATAAGCACAGGCCCGCTGGTCCTTGGCCACTAAAATTTAGCTCAGGAGCCACTTACCATGATAGATAGCAGTACAAGGAGAGCTACAAATTACATGTACAAGTATATTGGTGCCATTCATACTGGTGTGTTCCCACTAGACTCTGTTGGCATTCACATCTACAATGTAGGTAAATTTATTCAATTTTTGCCATCATGTCTTTGTTCAAAATGCAAATTTAATACCAAACTTTGACTCATCCCAAAAGGTACCTACATGTAAAGGAAGCTCTGATTGGTAATTTAAGTGTTGCCTGGTTATTGCAAATCTACTCAATCCATAACAGACAAAATCAACCTGCAGTCCCATGAAATAATGGAGTAACAGCACAAAGAAGTAGTCAGCATAACCGTAAAGTGTAACAGAAGTTACAGTGGGATTGCTAGTTTATAAAAGCAAGGAATAGCGCTAAATATGAACGAGGCAAGCTTCGTATCACACACTTGGCAGTATTTGTAATCATGGTGCGTTCCCACTACAGTCTACACGCATAGCATTGCTCAGGGTCTGATTGTTTGTTTGTGTTTTCTTTTCAAAATCAATAATTCCTCAGAGTTTGATGCAAAACATTGGAGTCCCATGCTAAAAACAGTGACACGTAAGACAACCAGGTTGAAAATTACACATCCACGGTGCTAGATTTACTAGATAACTGTTGTACATTGGCCCTCCATTGAACCTCCATAAATTAAACCTCCTTGCTATTATGCAAAAATATAAGAGTGTAATATGACAAATTAAACAAAAAATGGGAACAGAAAAGTGTTATAAAATATTTGACACAAATTACAAGTAAAAAGAAGATTTACGTATAAATATTGGCCTGCCTGAAACATGTTTTGAATCTCTGATTCTGGGATAGATCAGAGCTCGACACTAGCACTTGCCCGCTTGCCTGGGGCAAGTAAAAAGTGGTGTCGGGCAAGTAAAATGTAATAAATTGTCTAGTTTGCTTGCCCGATTGGGCAACTGAATAATTGATCAGCTACGAGAGAACAATCTAATTTCATACGTGTAAATCACATTTAGTAGTAAGAGGGCAAGTAAATTTTATACTGGGGCAAGTAAAATGTCAAACTTTATGATTTCACTAGCCCGAACGGGCCAGTGCAGAAAAAAGTTTAGTGGAGGCTTGGATAGATAGTTAAACAAACTTACTAACTCAGTGCTTTTACACCATAATAGTTGTACACTATTTTGCACAGTTGGTCATAATAATAGCTCCAAAGAAACCTGATGTCACACATTGTGTACAGTACATGCAAGGAAGGTCAGCCTTACAAATTAATGTGTGCTGTTTGATGTGTTAAGTCAAATTGTCAAAAGTTATGCCTAATTGGCTAAATGGCAAGCTAAAAATAACATCTCATAAATAAAAAATTCACACGGATGCTGACTGAAAGGAACAAAAGGGTCAGTAATCGGTATATTTCTATGGCAGTGCTCGAAAGGTCTCCTGGCCTGGGCCCACTAGAAATTAGCTTTGGGCCACCAAATTGCATTGATCCTGAATTCTACTGACCCGAATGGGCAACCAAATAAAACATAATTTGTTATGTTTTTAGTTTGTTTGGGGCCACCAGATTCATGTTTCTGGCTACTATAATTCTAACAAAGATGTTTTCACTTGCCCAATTTGGCCACAGAGGTAAAACAGTTAATTTCTAGCATTGCCATAGCCAGGACAGGACAAAAATAATTTATGATGTCATTTTGAGGGCTGTTTTTAAAGCCTGTCTGTATCAAAGGTAGCACCCCAAATATTTGTTTTAGATACTTTGAACTCTCTGCAGATTTACAACTGTGCTTTTTTGTTGTTGCATTTCGTGGCTAAATTACAAAGCAACTACTGTAAGTATGTATCTAGAGTCAAACCTGTGCATAGTGACCACCCATGGCCACTGAAGACAGGTGACAGATTACCCCTATACTATAGACAGGTTCCATAACACAATTTTCCTTTGCAGGGGATCACTCTTAGTGGCAGATAGAGAAAGCCAGAAAGGTGGCCACTTTGACAAATTTGTCAAGTGTGCCTTTAATTTCCTTTACACTCCGTAGCTAGGGTGAATCAGAACCCCCCCCCCCCCCCCGCCCCATAATTTTCCAATGTGAAGGGAGCCAATATAGAGAAATTGGCTGATAGACAGGTGACCACTCCAGGTTTGGCTTTATTTTAGTGTCTTTTATTTTCCTTTCCTCTCCGTAGCTGGGGAGAATTAGAACCCCATCCCCCTGGCCCCCTCCCCCCACCTCTGCCCTAACCCCCCCCCCCCCCTCCCCCCTGAGCAGCGCTCCCGGTAAAGTGACACAAATCTCTGGAGATGCAATATAATCTGGTGTAAAAACATACATCTACGAGTAGAAGTTAATTCTTGCACACTATCGCAATGAAAGGTTTCAGGTTTGGTTGTAATATTTTTACTCACAAGTGCGTCTTTATTTTCCTTTACTCTAAAAAAACTGGGGAGAATCAGAAGACAGAACCCTGCCCCCCCCCCCCCCCCCCCCCAACATTGTCCTCCACGAATCATAGTAGAAGCCGACAGAGAAAGGGGGCATGACAAATTTTTTCTTCTCTATTTTCATCATAGCTTGGGGGGATCAGAACCCTGCCCCTTGAGAAGCTCCGGTAAAGTAAGAAACAAATCTCTGAAGAGGCAATATAATCTGGTATACAAGTACATAAAAACATACATGCGTGGTGCAATCTACGAGTAGGAGTTAATTCCTGCACAGTATTGCAGACAGAGAAAAGCAATCAATACCTCCTGCATAAAAAAAAACTACTGCTAGAGGATCTATAGGGATGTAGGAGTAGTAATAAAGCTACCTAGGAGGGAAGGGGGAACCCCCCCCCCCCCCCCCCAACATGCACTGCACTAGTGCACTGTACATGGGGACAGGGACAAAACATTGTACATGACTTTATAATTTAACATTTCAGGGGCTACTTTTCAATCTTCCCTGCATAACAAAACCTGCACTCTAAAATTGGTTTTGCGAGCCAAAATGAACTAGATGCACATTCACGGGGGCTCTTTTGTGATTTTCTGGGGCTCTTATTGGCATTTCGGGGGCTAAATTGCCCTGAGCGCCCATGTATTTTTTCCTATCTCTGTCTCTCACTCTAGCAGGGTAGGAAATAAGCGGGGGCCGAAGGCGACTTTGCCCCCTAATTTTCTAAATAACCCCCTGAAATCAGTAGATAGCCCCTAAATTTACCATCTATTTCCATCAGATTGAAAAAGTAGCCCCCTTAAATTAAAAATTAATTCTTTCCTTGAAACACATAAAACCATTTGTTAGAATTTATTTTGTTTTTAACTTAGTGGCCTAGCCCGGCAAGTAAACTTATCAAGATTTTTTTTTAATATTAGACTTATCATAGCCCCAAATAGGAATCTGGTGGCCCCAATCAAAGAAAAACATGCAAAAATATGTTATATTTGGTTCCCAATTCAGGTAGGTAAAATTTGGATTGATGCAATTATGGTATCCCAAAGCTATTTTTGTTGTGGACCCGGGCCCAGGGCCAGTGCTTATTTCATTAATTTCAACCCCTGGATTATAACTCAACCTGCATGTGGTGTATTTATTTTTGGTTCAAGCAGTCCATCTGAGCAACCTTACTTTGGCAACCCCCCCCCCCCCCCCCTTCCCCACAACTCCCTCCTCTGGTAAATAAGCTCAGCTACACCTCTGAGCAGACAGGCAACCAGCGACTGCTGAGTAAATATCCTCAGGAAAGGTTCATAAATATTGGAAGAGTAACGAGACGATTGATTTAGCTGCGGATTACAAGTGAGGCCCTACTGTGGCACAGCCAGAGCCCCCCTCAGTTGGGGGGGGGGGGGGGGGTAAAAAACTTGGGGATGAGAAAAGAGGGGGGGGGGGGAGGGGGGGGGGGGGAGTAATCAGTGCTTTAATATAATTTGATAATTTAAGTCTTATAAATTCATTTGCTTTTGTTGGTCCCAAGGTGGGCAATGGGGGGGGGGGGGGGGGGAGCAAAAAATATCTACCTTTGACTAAAGCCTGAGGGGGCCAACATGTACATGTAGCTTTGCAACAGGGTTGGGGGAAAGAATGTCAAACCTTAAAGCAGGGCTCGACTCGACACAACCGCTTGCCCTATTGGCTATTGCCCGGGGCAAGTCAAAATTGATGTCGGGCAAGTAAAATTTCATAATTGGCCTAGTTTGGTTGCTCAATCTGGCAACTAAATTATTGATAAACTATGAGAGAGAAAAACTAATTTATTATGTGAAAATCTCACCTAAAAGTAAGTGGGCAAGTAAACTTTCTGTTCGGGCAAATTCTTTTTTTTTTTACGGTTATGATTTTACTTGGCCAAAATGTTTAGGTGTGGAGGTTTGCTTAAAGCTTTATCTTCACTGAGGGGGGGGGGGGGGGGGACTGGGGAGGGGGGTTATTCGCACCCCTTACAGACTTTATAGCATGCCACAGTTGTCCTCAGTTTACCAGTCACGCACTCTTCTGTTTTGATTTGTTTCATTAAGTTTGTTCGATTTTTTTTCCTGAATCCGTATAGTATCCTGATCCTCTATCCTCTTCGGGCCACATGGATGATATTATTGCCAATAATAACACTATTAAGTTGATTAAATACACAACTTTGGTCATGGCATAGCGTGGTTGGAAAAAAAAAATTCCCTGAATTGTTTTCTACTAATTTTTTTTTTTTCTTCAAATTATCCATCGCTATGCCAGTTGCCACTGACTTTGGTAATTGTAAAATATGTCAGTTTTAAATATCAAATAAATTGCATTCAATTGGAAAATGTCAACATTCTTACATAACATGTTAAATATGTTTTAATATTAATTACATATTATTACATTTTTCTTATGTTATCATTATGGTAGGCGGTTTCATCTCACAAACAGCATCATTCAAAAGAATCACAAGAATTCATAATCAATCATCAGTTTTGACATTTAAAATGATTTGTCATGACTGCGACATCAAACCAATTGCACGGCTTATCAGATGCAACATGATCAAATGGCTACAAGCGGAAGCACAGCCATATTCCCATCATCAAATTTCACATCACATCAAATTTCACATCACATCAGATTACAATTACATCACGTCACATCACGAAAGTAAGTTTACACAATACACGTAACATTCATTATCAATGTTCTCAAGT
Organism: Echinarachnius parma; assembly: GCA_037951105.1. Classification (NCBI taxonomy): domain Eukaryota; kingdom Metazoa; phylum Echinodermata; class Echinoidea; order Clypeasteroida; family Echinarachniidae; genus Echinarachnius; species Echinarachnius parma. The sequence goes on from JBAMJV010004506.1 coordinate 13,567, forward strand.
CCAAGACACACCGCAAGATGCCCCCCGATTTGCGGGGAACTCATCCCGCAAGATTAGGCGACAATCTACAGTCGATGGTGAACACTCAACTAATATTGTTTCAGAACTTTGTTTTCAAGAACAGACAAAACTTACCTCTAACAAGCAAGCAAAGGGCTGCTACGAGAATTCCTGGGAGAAGAGACTCCATGTTGCTTTTAGGTCCCAAGCTCTTTATGAATATGTCTACTTATCCAGTGAAAACGCTAAAAAAATATATATAAAGATGAACAAAATACTGCTAACAAATATACACGGGAACTCCAATAAACCTTACGGGAAGATTGTGGGCTCATACGATTCCACTGCTCGGATCGCTCAATTATAAATGAGTGATAGCAATCGAAATAAGCTAGCTGCGCGTACGAGCTATGCACGTGTACGTACGGGGGTACGGGTGCAAAGGAAGTGTCCAAAATGCATTTGTCAACTGTACTGTACGTGTGCATTATACACCTGCTTCAGCGAATTGGGCGAGTCGATTAAAAAGGTGGGGTTGATTTTAAAACTTGAGTGAAATTACTAATTTAACTGGAGATTTCCAATATTTCTGCATTACTATTTTAGCATAGTATTTTACATTTTAATAAATACAACTATTCTAGTTTATTCCTGACATAGAACATTTGCATTATTTCACAGATCATGACCTTGAATCGTGATTATAAGCAAAACTTATCCCTACAACTATATTGTATTCTCCCATGTCGTCACAATGCTTCCCAACTTTGTTGAAAGCTGATTGGTCGTAAAACAGAGATATATGGGGCTAAATGATAACAAAAAAGAAAAAAAGAAAATGATTCTTATGTCGATCATGAATGTATAATCATTGAATTGCACAATTATTGCACGTTTTGCTCGAAAATTGTCATAGTGATTAGTGACTGTTTGTAATATTCATTTATGACAAATCTATAAAGGAAAATTAGTTACTTGAGATACATAAAGTCTGTGTAAATCCCCCGTGTCTGTTAATTTAGTTTTATTTTTGCTAAGGGGTGAATTTTATGTAAACACTTCGTTTGTTTAAACTTTAAAGGACTTATTTTGCTCAAGGCCACCACACACGACTACAGTAACCTGTTTAGGGGGTGTTGTGATTCAAACAAAAACGAAAAAAAAAAAAAGGAAATACAAATTATGGTTGCGCTAGTGCAGCCTCATCATTATTAATGACATTAATTATTACCTGTAATTGATACCTATTCATCAGGGGGGGGGGGGGGATCTATTCATTTACCACCCCCCCCCCCCCCCCCCCCCCGATGAATAGGTATTACGTAAGGATCGACGCTCATGATTATTACCATACTTTAGTGCCCCTTCCCGTTCCCCTCTCCCGTCTGTGGTATTACTTTACTAGAAGTATCATTTGAAACGTTTCCTCATTATCGTTGTCTAACTAGTTTCACAATAATTGCATTATTTGTCGAAATGACGCGGCACTAAACGCCCCGCGAAAAAAAAAACGATTAAGAGAAGACCGGAAACTCGACACAAACACCTAATTCGTACTTCCTGCCCCTCCTGCATGTTCTGGTAATCGTGATAACTCAAGTTTAGAAATCAATAATAGTATTAATACGAACGATAGCCAAATTAGAATAGCCTAATTTCCCCGGTAGTGATAAGCCTACGCATTGGCAAAAGCATAGGTAACATAATGTGTACTATTTATGTTGTTTGTCAGTGTCGTTGATGTTCTTGCTTTTGTTGTTGTGTTTTGTTGTTGTCGTTGGAGATGGTATAGTGGTAGTGATAATATATTTTTTTTAAATAACATTTTCAAAGCATCATGTCAGTTCTCACCGTTAATTGGTTGAACGGAATATCAAAATTGTTATTGTTGTTGCTATATAGGCTGCTGTTATTGTTGTCGTCTTTTACCGGTAGTTAGTTAGACCCCAAGTTCACAGAACGGAAGATCAAATTGGTTGTAGATCTTGTTGAAGTTGTTGTTGTTGTTGTTTTTAGGGGGCGGTAGTGGGTAGTGCCTGTATATTTTATTGTGAGTTATAGGTTTTCATCTACCGGTAGTTGGTTGAACGGAAGATTACGCCTATATGGCGACGAAAAGCTGTATTTTGTTCCGGCCCCATATACTTTTCACAAAATTTGCTTTACAATTACCTCAAATCTTCATTAAAATTTGTTTTTTTTTTCGTTCGTATCCTTTTTTTGTGGAGTCCCACGTTGTGTCTGATCAATATTTTCTCATTATTCTTCAATTGTCTTTCTCCCTTTTCCAAAAAAAAAAAATGTTCTGTGAATGTTTACTGAGGCCGAAATGTCAATGTCCGTGTTTGCAATCGCAAAAAGCATGAACTATGCTCGTTCTTTTTATTCGTTGTGTAAAAGCAATACCTTGAAAAAATTTACCACAGGAACCAAAACTTTGATGTTAGGCATGGTCGCACATCCGAAATTTGCATGATCAAGGTCGAAATAACAAAGCACCTTTATTCTCATTGTAATTAGCGGATTCAAAGTATGTGTACGTTATAGGGATGTGAAAACTTTGTCCAAAATCGACCTTAATAGGTTTGGAAATTCAACTCATATATATCTAGCTTTTTAATTTCGCGCATCACCCAGTGGACCATAGTTCCTCAAAATATCATTCATGTTTTACACATGGCACTATATACGGGCTGGACAAGTGGGATTAAACTACCTGTAAACATGACCAGGGCTTTTAAAAGTGCATATCACGAAATCGTCATTATTACTACTTTGTCTGCATCCTACTCTAGACCATTTTTTTTGGTAATAATTTGGTTTTAAAATAATTATTTGGTTTAAAATTAGTATACTTGATCCGGTTTTGCGGCCACATAATATAGGCATGATTAGTGCACGCCGCAGACACCAAAACAATTTTGAGTATCATAATTATGAAACTTGATATCATAAATCGGAATTCCTGGTTCGAGTTCAAATTCCTAAACATATACACACTGCAAATTTTCGCGGTACTATGCAAACTTGCAAACAAATTTATTATTCATAATTGGTTATGGAATAATCCTAAATATAGCTATATAACTACCCCGTATAGGATCCGTCTTAAAGCGTCATCAGGACTTGAAGAACTAGCGACGAACGAACGAACCAACTATCTAACTATCTATCTATCTATCTATCTATCTATCTATCTATCTATCTATCTATCTATCTATCTATCTATCTATCTATCTATATATCTATATATTATATATATATCTAACTAACTAACTAACTATCTATCTATCTAACTAACTAACTAACCAACTAACTAACTAACTAACTCATCAAGTGATTATTTACCAACAAACTTACTGACCCACTTACTAACTATAGCTAACCAACTAAAGAACGAATTACATTACTTGCATATTAACCAATAAGCTATCTCACTAACTGACCTAAGTATAACTAACTCTTCAATTAACTATCTACTTGTACTAATCAACTAATGAAATAATCAACCCAATTAACCAGCTAGCACAGTAACTGAATAATGATCTATCTAATATACTGTACATGTTGCACTATTTTGCTCTTGTTCACCAAAGGAGTATAACTAGTACAGATCATATTCCCGCCCGGAAGTAATTAACCTCTTAGTATCATGGTTACCATGGCAATCACAAGCGACATTTCCTTATTACTTCCGGTATCTTTATTCTCACGCTATCAATGTCACGTCACACTTGATTCGGAAGAGGAAAATCATCCATTCAAATGTCCTATGTTGGCACTGTTCTGTGAAGGATAAAACAAAATATATTGGTTGTTTTGTGAACATTCTGCATTTTATTGTCCTATTTTGGAATTTTTGAATAGTAATTTGGCATCATTAACAGTGGCATAGCGCCAGGGTCTAGGGTGGTAGCACTGATTTCGGGCACGCAAAATTATTGGGGGGGGGGGGGGGGCACACCTTATGTATTTCTTTGTTTTTTTTTCTCCATCAAAACATGTGCCCTTATGTTTCCTATTGTTTTTTTTTCTAACAAAATGGGGGGAGGGGGGCACGTGCCCCAAGTAATTTGATAAAGCTGTAAAAAACAAAGGGAAATTATTTACAAAATAAAAGAAATACATAGAAAGTGCCCCCCCCCCCCAATAATTTGCGAGCCCCCCAATCAGTCCGACCACGCTACGCCACTTATTAATAACAAATCAGCGAAGTGGTGTTCTTTGGTGAAAAGATAAACAAGCCACATCATATTCATAGCCAAGAGATGGCACTCCCCTGGTAAATTGTTCACTTTGTACTAGTTACCCATGACCGAGTCAAACTTGCATATTGGCAAAGTTCCCCTTTTAAATGTTATTTTCTTATCCTTTTTTGACCTACATTAGTCAAAGCCTTTTATGCATCCCTGATGGATTTGACTTGTGTTAAATTGACCTGGGCCCCATTGCAGAAAGAGATACAATCGATTTTAAGTTAAAATTAATTGCAAGTCAGATCATGTGTTCTAAATGCACAAATCTGATTGGTTGAAAAGCACAAGTTTTTCTGACTTACAAGTAATTGGTAACTTACAATCAAATGTATATCTTTCTACAATGTTCAGGATTCAGGGGGTGTATTCTGAAGTTAAAATTTATTTTTATCTACGTCATATCTACGTCACTAAAATATATTTTAGCAAATCGCAATTCCTTAAGTACAGTGTAATATTTTAGTGACGTAGATATGACGTAAATACAATACATTTTTAGCTAAAAAATCGTTTTTCAGAATACACACCCCCTGATCTTCCATCTGATATTGTTGTTCCAGACTCACAAAGACAAAGGCCCCGGATTCTACAAAGGAGGTTTTGTACAAACCATGGTTTAAACCATGGTCTACATTTATGGAGTGCCATTTGTAAACTGATGGAGAAATAATGTAAACTCTTTACTTGTTAACCATGTTGATGGTTACACATTTACTAAAGGCACCAAATAAATGTGTGTCTTCTCAGATGGTGAAATTTGCTGGTTAGCGAGCACCAACAGTCATATCATTATAATTATAAATGGTTTTACTTGTCTACGAGCAGCACTCCATAGATGTAGAACATGGTTTAAAACCATGGTTTGTACAAAACCTCCTTTGTGAATCCGGGCCATAGAATACAGTCATATCAACAAAACTTCTGATCACAGGGTGGTGCAGATATAAACCACACAAACAAACATGGGACAAACTTTCTCACACACAAACACTCACACACATGCATGCACACACACACACACACACGCATGAATGCACACACACACACACATGCACGAACACACACAAAACAATCACAAAACAGGCACACATACATTCACATCAAAACACAATCAACATCAGACGTGTATAAACATAGAACAATCACACTCACATTAACAGCAGCAATATTAACACAGATTCTTACGACATCAAATAAATAGTTATACATACCATTTGATAAACTCTAATAACAATTAACAAAAAAAACTCAATAAATCAAATTTCTTTTAAATTAGAAATTTACTCATCATTACACACATAGTGCATACTGATATCAAGTAGGTCTGACTTTGTCATAAAATAGACGGTAACATTTTGAGGGAAATTGCAATGCATGGTTTGTTAAGAGTTTGTACAGTCCCAAGACCATTGATCAATTGATCACTGAATTCATGTAAAATCAAATCAATTAAATGTACAATTAAAGGGACTTAGTAACATTGTCCAAATCCTCAAAATACAATTGGAATTATAGCGGTTCCCTCATACCTTGTTGTATTTGTATTCACAATAAAATCATGGGACATGTTTCAGTTTGTCAACTTTCCCTTTCGTTAAAAAGATATTTACGATTGAAGTGTTCAGATGTGAATAATCCAACGGATCGCGAAAAACCGTGTACAAAAGTGAGTGCAATGAGTTTGTGAACATCACTTTGCATTTTTGCTCATTACCTCGGCCATATAACGTCCATTTGACTTGAAATTTTCACACAATACCCTGTGGACATATCAGATAACAACACTATACATTGTATCAACCATTCATCACTTTTTTGCACATGTCAACAAAGTTACTAGATCCCTTTAATCATGAACTGGTAAACCATTAGGGAGGCAACAATAATTTTAGACACAGATTTTGGTATAGCGAGAACCTTGGTAATAATGTATCGATTGAGCTAACCTGTATTTAGCATTGATTTTGCTTATTTAAAAATCACAATGACAAGACTAGATCAAAATAATTATATCAATGTAAAAATGGGCAACCAAACTTTCACCTTCAGGGCCCATTTTCATAAATAAACCTGCTAGCTTTATAGTTCCATGGTACAATTTAGTGTGCTAAAAACAGTTTTCCTAGTCCCAACTAGAGTTAGCGGTTTTAGCCTAAATGTAAAAAGACTTGTGTGTTTGATACTAAGCCACATTATCCAAAAGCATGGAACTAAGCTAGCAGGCTTTAAAAGGGATCTAGTAACTTTGTTGACATGTGCAAAAAGTGATGAGTGGTTGATGCAATGTATATTGTTGTTTATCTGATATGTCCACTGGGTGTTGTGAAAATTTCATATTAAATGGACGTTATATGGCCGATGTTGTGGAGCAACAAATGCAAAGTGATATTCACGAACTCATTGCACTCCTAACTGTACACGGTTTTCGTGGTCCAGTGGATAATTTAACATCTGAACACTTCAATCGCCTCCACTTTCAAATGTGTGGGGGGGGTGAGGGGGGGGGGGGGGGACATGTCCCCCCGTCCCCCGCCTATTGTATGCAAAGTATGCAGGGTACTACAGTGAGAGAAACAAATTGAGAATCATTGTACAAACAATGAACAAAAGATGGCGCCCTGCAAGAATGGGTATCTGCACAGTTTGGGCATGATTAGTTACTTATCTCCAGGAATTGTGAACAAGTTTTTAATATAAAGAAATTTACAATAAATGATGCCTCTTTTATCATGTCCACTAAGTCTGATGAGTAAGAAATAGATGAGAATAGATGGTCTATGTAATAGCCGTCTTTCTCCTCTCCACCTCTTGATGTCACGTTGTGGGGGTGCAAACCAAGGACCGTATACACGGGCGTAGACATGTCATTGACTACCCATTCAACTGGGGGGGATGATCTATTTATCCATCCCCCCAGTTGAATAGGTATTACGTAACTCGCTACGCCCGTGGACCGTATATCACCCATGGGACAGAGGTGGGGGACAAAGTAGCTTGATATCAGTTGAACATTCTTCATTTAAAAAATGACAACTAAATTGTGTCCCGTTATCGAATTGTCCATCAAGTTAAACAAAATTGTGACTTGTTATCAGATTATCCACCAAATACCTTACAAGAGTTTAACTTGTCCTATATGTTCCCATCTTCTATGTTGGTCACGTTTTATACAGAGGCGCGATCGAGGACCATGGTGTAGATGATGGTGGGGATTGAAGCGGCTTTCCCGGTTGATATCGGTTGAACAAGTCTCAATGAATGACAACCACATTGTGTCTCTTATCAAATTGTCCACTTAGTTAAAGAAACATGAGAGTTGAACTTGTCCATTTCTTCTTCTTCTTCGATTTTGGTCACGTAGCGGGGGTATATTCACTATGGTGATGGGTTACATGAAGATTTGAGGGTCCAATAAGCCCCCTGGTAAACATCAATGGAACAGTTTTCTAGCACCTGCAACAACATAGTGTCTCTTTATGCAAATTGTCTTCTACGTGGTAATCACGACAGTTCTAGGTTGTCCTCAGCAATTTTTGGTCACGTTACAGGGGTGCGACCAAAGGCCACATATCGACCATAGGTGTAGATGACGGTGGGGATTGAAGCGGCTTTCCCGGTTGCTATCAGTTGAACAAGTCTCCATTAATAACAACCAAATTGCGTCTCGTTTTAGAGATGTCCACCCAAGTTTAAGGTAATCACAAGAGTTCTTGGTTCTCTCATCAAGTTTGGTCCCATTACGTCGGGCGCAACCAAGGGCCATATCAACCATTGGCGCTAGGGAGATAGTGGGGTCCAATCTTGTTATCATATTCGCACACCACTTGATTAGGTAATTCACGACAGTTCTTGGTTCTCTCTCTTCTATTTTTGTGTCACATAGCGGGAATGCAGCAGTTTAGCTTGTCCATTTGTCCCCCCTTTTCTATTTCTGTCACGTGACAGGGGTGTGAAACGAGGGACATATCGACCATGGTCGCTAGGTAGATGTTGAGGTCCAATCTTGTTATCATATTCTCCCACCACATGTAAGGTACTCATGAGAGTTCTTGATTCTCTCTTCTTCTATTTCTTTGTCGCATAGCAGGGGTGCAACAGTTTATCTTGTCCATATTGTCCCCATAATTTCTATTTCTGTCTACGTGATCAGGGTGTGCGGACCGAGGGCCATATCGACCATGGTCATAGATGGAAGTGGGGAGCCAGTTCTCCCCCCTTATTAACGTAACGCTACCCCCCTGTCAACTGTACACCTGCAGTAGGCCGAAGAGTGTAGAATGGTCTTGCCGTCGTGCCGCCGCAGGGTAGGGACAAAGACGATGCCGTTTTTCCGCTGCCTGTAGGTGGAGATTAGGAAAAAGAAAAAATTTATACAAAAAGCACAAATAAATGCCCATAATGAATGTAATTAACCAATTAGCCCCGCATAATTTCAATGGAAATGGTTAATTTGATGATATCTTCAGCTGTTTATAAATAGATTTTGATTGTTAAAAAAATTGTTTTGTTTTTATGAAACTATCTTTGCTGTTTTACGCTTAAAGTTTTCCTTTATCACACAACAATTTTTTTCAGAAACACCCTCTAAACAAAAATACTAATGCCTCGAAACATTGAATTTACTCAGCCTTTTTTTGTCTGTGAGGACATCACTTTTTGCAAACATGCAAATTGTCGCTGGGCTACCTTGTATCTCAACATTTTGGTGAAAAATTACTTTCTTTTTGATAAATGTGAAGTTTAAGGTGTCAATTCATCTAATTAACTAACCACAATGAGTTGATCATCTTAAAACAATTATGTCAAAGATGTCATCTTTTTGAAAACCTCGTATCTCATTATTTAGGATTTTGTGCGAAAAACCTCGTAAACTCAATTTCCCGCCTTCCAAATTATTTTTTGTGCATTTAAACCACTTTCATATCGAATTGATTAATCAAACATAGTCTATAAGTTCAAAAATAACATAGCCTACGCCACCATAATTTGTTAAAATAAGAATAATTTTTGCGCTCTCTACTGAAAATTTTTTTTTTTTTTGAGATACGAGGTTTTAACAGCCCAGCGACGAAATACTCTATGGAAAAGACTCAACGTTATATTCTACAAAGCAATTTCAATTCTACGATCAAAGCGGCTCTCTATCTTACCTTCCTCTCCACAAGATCCTTGAAGGTGGTCATCTCCTCCTGCTGAACTCTTTGCCATGGGAGGCTGGAAAATAAAACCATACACAACACACAACATGAATCTCAGTGTGTGGGCGAACACAGAAATCAAAGTTCATATAAGAGCAATCCAATGCAAATTATGTATTAAATTCACTTATATAGCTAATACGTAAATCTTTTTTAAATTTTTTCATTTCAAACGTAAGGAAACTTGACCAGGGGGGTGTTTCACAAAAGATCCCTAAGTTGAGTCTTAGCACTTAGGATGGTCTTAAATATTATGGAAGAGCCATTAGTGTCTTTGAATTTTTTTTGTAAAAGTTATGTTGACATCGCATAAAATGTTGATTCAAATCATAATATATTTTCTAAGTTATCAAAAGAGATTTCATAATCTTCACATAAAATTCATGGAATCTCTTTGATAATTAGAAAATATATATCTATAGATTTGAAGTCAACATTGTATGCATTTCAACATAACTTTTACAAAAATGATTTCAAGACACTAAAGGCTTTCCATATTATCTAAGACCATCTTAGTGCTAAGATCAACTTAGGATATTTGTGAAAACAGCCCCCAGTGCTCTAACTGACTGAGCTAGAAAGCTCCTGTGATGGTTTGTTCGTTCCTTAAACCCCTAATTTTTTCAATGCTCGTGTTGGTCAGAAGCTAGCTATATAAAAACCTGACACAAACTGGAAAGGATAACTAAATCAACTTAGGAATATGTGCGAGGGATCACCACAAGTGATGCAGCATTTTGTTGTACAAATTTATTTCAAAACATAAGGATAACTGTCCAGAAGTATATAATATATTAATGAAAAATTTGCATATGCAGGACATGAAAGTGAAATACTATTGGACAAATTTCTCTAGAAGAAATTGTCTTTGTCAGGAAAAGCAAAATAACAAAATAATTGAGAAGGCAAACATAATCAATCGGTTCTTTTTAATAGATAATTCAGATCACAAAATATTTGTGCACATATAAAGAGTGCTGTTGACCTTTTACCTTTGACCTCATGGACTCAAAAATCTAATCAGTCCATTGGCTCATCAAAATACATACAGGAACCAAGTTTGGTGATAATCCGTCAATTGGTTTCTTGAAGACTATCGCGATATACGAGAATGGGATGCACACGACCACAATGGACGGATGGAAAACCAGAAACGTGACGGAGAAAAACCAGAAAACCCAGAAACATAATAAAATAAGAATACCTCTCTCTTTACCTGTGGCAATGGCTGGCGCTGGGGTGGCTGGTGGAGGTGCTGGTTGTTGAGGAAGAGGGGGCGCCGGTGGTCGAGGGGGTAAGTTGGTCTTCCCCAGGGGACTGGTATCGGTCCTGACCCGCTAAACAGCCCAGGTTCATCACTTCCTCAAGGCCTGGTTGAAGAACGCTAAAGGGAAGAAAAATTGAAACAATGATTTATGTGGTTTAATAGCATGCCTGTCTTCCATTTCTCTTCTACCCCTTAGTCTTCTTCTGTTGGTTGAAGAAATGCTAGAAGGAACAATGACAATCGCTTGACTATGAACTCCTTAGGGTTTCACCTAATGGACAGAGTAAGAAACAAAGAGATCAGGCAGAGGCTAAACATTCCAAAACACTATCTGCGAAGAGATAGCCGAACATTTGCACAAAATAATTTTGGTCATATTTGGCAGCCAAAGCACAAACAGCTACATTCTTTCTCTTAAAGGTGCACCTGTAAAGTGTCAGATATTGCCCAAAATGACATTTGAGACTTCAATCCTCTACCAAAATCATTGTAAGATATGTCCTGATGATGTTGTGAAAGTTTCATTGAAAAATAACACTGCTTTCCTGGTTAAAAAAGCGAAAATATGCGTCAGCTTTTACAACGACATTACTGTATGACATTTATGAGGTTTATGACCGTAGTCATTAACGCTCTTGAGCTAAATGATAGATATCGATCATACTTAAAGGGGCATTTGAGAAAAATCTAACTCCCTATGTTCTTATCTCTCTACTTACCATAAAGCTAAACAACACGGTAGAAGAGAAAACGAGGAAGCTCCAAGTAATTTTCGTGGAGTTAGACTCACTTTTACATATTGTTATTCATCACACTCTCCCTAATCAAGCTACTAACTTGTAAAATAAAAATCACTTTAAAAAAAAACAGTACAGCTAAATGAATTCTTTGATTAAGAGGACAAGAAATACATCAGAGTCAAATCAACTAACACTCACTTTTAATCGACAGGCTCC